>PVHX01007595.1:0-89931 GCA_004024805.1 Geosciurus inauris
GTTTAATTTTTTTTTTTTTTTTTGGTACCAGGGATTGAACTCAGGGGCACTCAACCACTGAGCCACATCCCCAGCCCTATTTTGTGTTTTATGTAGAGACAGGGTCTCACTGAGTTGCTTAGCGCCTCGCCGTTGCTGAGGCTGGCTTTGAACTTGCGATTCTCCTGTCTCAGCCTCCTTAAGTGCTGGGATTACAGGCTTGCGCCACTGTGCCCAGCTAATTTTTTTTTTTTTTAACAATGAATTTTATGTGTTTAACAAGGAATTTCTAAATTCTTAAAGTAGTTGAATCTCAATTCTCCCAAAAGTTTACTCATAAAATTGTTCCTTCTCTGGAAAAAAAAAAAAAAAAACAACAACTAAGTCTTCTCTGGGCTTACATATGATTAGTAAAAGGGCTGAAAGGATAGATACCAAAATGATGTAGAATTTTAGAAACTATTAATATCAGTTTGCATGTTCAAAAATTTTTAATGAGCATGCAGTTTTTATAAAGACGAATTTTTTTTTTTGGTACCAGGGATTGAACTCAGGGGTACTCAACCACTGAGCCATATCCCCAGCCCTATTTTGTGTTTTCCTAGAGATAGATATATCTCACTGAGTTGCTTAGTACCTTGCCGTTGCTGAGACTGGCTTTGAACTTGAGATTCTCCTGTCTCGGCCTCCCAAAGTGCTGAGATTATAGGTGTGTACCACTGCGCCTGGCAAGACAAATTATTTTTTGATGATTTTACTTTTCACGTATAAATTGTTATTTGACTTTAAAAATTTTTAATGAGATAAAATTCACATAATATAAAAGTCGCCATTTTATAATTAGTGATATTTGCTATATTCATATTATTGCACAACCACCAGCATTATCTAGTCTAGAACTTTTCTATCACTCCATAAAGAAAATCTTGTACCCATTAACAGTCACTCCTAATTCCTTCCTCTCCTATACCCTGATGACCACTACTGGATTCATGGCCTTTTGTGTCTGGTTTCTTTAGCT
Source organism: Geosciurus inauris (assembly GCA_004024805.1). Lineage (NCBI taxonomy): Eukaryota > Metazoa > Chordata > Mammalia > Rodentia > Sciuridae > Geosciurus > Geosciurus inauris. Next base: position 1,001 of record PVHX01007595.1, read on the forward strand.
TAGCATGTTTTCAAGGTTCATCCATATTGTAGCATTAACCAGCATAACATTCCTTTTAAAAGCTGAATATATTTCATTGCATAAATATACTATATTTGCTTATTCATCAGATGACAGACATTGAAGTGGTTTCTACTTTTTGGCTATTGTGAATAGTGCTATTATTAACATTCCTGTACCCTTTTTGGGGTGAACATATGTTTTTGTTTTCTTGGGTATACACCCAGGAGTATAATTGCTTATTTCCTATGTGGTTAACTTTTATTTATTTATTTATTTATTTTTGGTACTGGAGATTAAACTCAGGGGCACTCGACCACTGAGCCACATCCCCAGTCCTATTTTGTGTTTTATGTAGAGACAGGATCTCACTGAGTTGCTTAGTGTCTCGCTGTTGCTGAGGCTGGCTTTGAACTCGCAATTCTCCTGTCTCAGCCTCCCAAAGTGCTGGGATTACAGACTTGCGCCACCGTGCCCGGCTGATGTGGTTAACTTTTTGAGAAACTGCCAGACAGGGTTCCACTGCAGCTTTCCATCAGCAATGTACAAATGTTCCAATATCCTCACTAGCACTTTCTTTAAAAAAAAAATTATAGCCAATCTATGGAATATAAAGCCTATCTCACTATAGTTTTGATTTGCATTTTTCAAGTGACTAATGAGGTTGAACAGTCTTTCATATGCTTACTTGCCCACTTCTTTGGAGTAATGTCTGTTTAAATTCTTTGCCCATTTGTTAATTGGGTCATTGTTTTTTATTGTTGAGTTTGAAGAGTTCTCTCTATATACTGGTCTCTAGTATATTCAAATAAAGTATATAATTTGCAAGTATTTTCTCCCATTCTCTGTGTTGTCTTTTCAAATTCTCAGTGGTGTCCTTTGACACACAAAAGATTTAATATTGAGGCTGGGGCTGTGGCTCAGTGGGAGAATGCTTGCCTCACATACATGAGGCACTGGGTTCAATCCTCAGTACAGTATAAAATAAATTAAAAAAAATAAAATAATAATATTAAAGTAATAATAATTGCTATTTCATATTGTTATAGTTTAGATAAGAAATTCGTACAATACATAAATGAAGAAAATAAAGGTCCATCAACAACTAAAAAAATAAAAATAACAATAAAAAGATTTAATATTGATAAGGTCTACACATCACTTTTTATAAATATATATAAGTTTTGTTCTCTTACAAAAGTCAAGTCCAACACAGCACTAAAAAGAAACACCTGCATACAATGACAGTAAAATAACTTGTCTACTTTGTAGTGGCCAGGATTGTATTTTCCATCTGTTTTTTTCCATGAGAGAAACAGGATGGGCAGGATCATTTATTAATATCACCAAAGCTTACATTCCAACAGTCAATCATGAAGCACCGCTCACTCTATTAGTATTTTCCAGGAACTGAAAAATGAAAAGTGAATGACATGCATTCACAATTAGTCTAACAGTGACTGAAATATGGGCTCAGCTGAGGGGGATGCAGCCTCTCTACAGATTCTTGGGAGCAGAAGGATCTTTATTACTCAAGCTTCACAAATATGGTGCTGGACATGCTCTGATAACATGAAGGGTCTTTTCTTGAATTTCAGTGATTTCCCTGCAGTCCACTATGCCTTTGGACTGCTCTAGACACCATCTTATGATGCCTCTGTTTGAATACGCACTGTGGATCCCATCCCTAACACGGTTCTCTTTATGAAGAAGTACACTCTCATTTTCACAGCTCTGTGACCTTTCATTTGTTATTTATGAGCTTTTGCAAATCTAATACCACTCTGACAGATTTAATTTGTGCTCTAAATTACCTTTGCATGAGTTACTCAACTGCTGGTTTTATTTCAATGGATTATTTGCTACATTCTGAAATAGGAAAAAAAAATTATTTTGAGATCTATTGGACTTCTTCACTTGAGAGAAAGTTGAGAAGGGCTGTACTCTGAGTTTTTACTCTGGGGATGGTACTAGATAATATAAAGAAGAATTTCTGTGCTAGTTGTAGAGGTAAAGTGATAGAACTGTAACCTAGGTCAAGGTTTACAATCGGCACACTGATTGCTATTTCATATTGTTATAGTTTAGATAAGAAATTCACCAAAAGCTCATGTGTTGAAGCCTTGGCTCGCATTGCAACCATATTCAGAAGTCAGGCTTTTGAGATGTGATTGGATCATGATGGGGTTGGCTGGGCTATTAGGAGGTGGGACCCACATGGAAGAAGTAGATCACTGGGGACATGCCTCTGAATGGTCCCCGATCCCTTCCTCTCTTGCACTCTTTCTCTCTGCTTCCTGGCTGCCATGAGGTGAGCATCTCTGCTTTGCCACACCCTCTCAATTGCTATGCTCTGCCTCATCATAGGCCCATTGCAATGGAGCCAGAGAACCATGGACTTCTGACCTCTGAAGTCTCTGAAACCATGAGCCAAAATAAATCTTTGCTCCTTTAAGTTGATTTTCTTAGGTTGTTCTATCACAATGACAAAAAGTTAACTAACACCTGTGTAGAGTCCTTAAACACTCCCACTCCTTAAACTGGTCACCAGAAGAAAATTAAGGGCCCTGAAAGCTTCAATGACTTAAGAACCATGCACTATAGAACAAAACTTCTGTGTTCAGTCAATGTAAAAACAATTGTGAAGTAGAAAAGATGTAAATCCAAATATGTTCCAATGCTATTCAAATTGAAATTTGAAATGTCTACTATGAAAGCATAGTGGAATTCTAAGGCTTGAAAGATCATGGCAAATCTTGATTTAATTTTGAGTATGTATAGATAGATTGGTGGTGATTTAATGACCTAAAAGAGTAATTCAACTCTCAAAGTATAAACAAAAGTCATGTCTTCACGAAGTTAAGTCTACTTAAATATATAATTCTGACCACAGGTACACTTCTTGAAATTTGGGGATTGCTCAGAATATGTAGTAGTTTAAAAACATGCTCAAAAATTCTTTGACATACTTCCATTGAGAAATGGAGTCTACATCCTCTGCTTGAATCTAGGCAAATTTTATTAATCAGTCGATCAGAGTGTGGTAGAAATGACACTATCTAACCTCTAAGGCAGGTCATAGAAGGTGATGCAACTTAAACTGAGTGCTCTGGAACACTTATGCTGCAATCCCTAGATGACATATAATCAGTCTCAGCACCTTGAATCTGCCATGATATAAGAAAGCTCCACACAGAGCTATGGAGGTTACATAAAGAGAAGGAGATGCTCAGCCAGCCTCCAGCTGCTCCTGTCTTCTCTCCTCCCTACTATTCCAGTTCTAGCCACAGTCAGATTGCAACTGAACAGAGACTCTCAGAACAGGCTACACAAGCTCTTTCTATGTTCCTGACTCACAAAAACCATGAGCAATAATAAAATGCTAGCTCCTGCCTCCAGCCATTAAGTTTTGAGGTGATTTGTTAAGCAGCAATCCTGGAACATAAGGAAATGGAGCCAAAGAGCAAAATAGGAACTTTAATTCAGCTCATAAAGATAACTGCATTTTTCAGGGCACATTTGTTATAAAGTTCGAAAATCCAGATCAAACAGGCTATAACAAAAGCTGGTACTGGGAGGAAAGGAGAAGATTTATAATGTCTCCTTAACTGTCCAAACACAGCCAGACTTTCAACCCTGTTTGCAGGATTTCATGCCTCAACTTCACTTTGCCCCCTTGTGCCCTTATTCTACCGTGGGTTCTCCCAAACTATGGCTACCAGCAGCACCAGAAGCATTCAAAGAAGTCTCTTTCACAGCTGTTTCTGAAAAAGCCCTAAGAAAGGAAGGACAGGGATTTTTTTTTTTTTTTTTTGGTACTGGAGATTGAACTCAGGGCACTTGACCACTGAGCCACATCCCCAGCCCTATTTTGTGTTTTATGTAGAGAGAGGATCTCACTGAGTTGCTTAGTGCCTTGCCTTTGCTGAGGCTGACTTTGAACTTGCGATTCTCCTGTCTCAGCCTCCCAAAGTGCTGGGATTACAAGTGTGTGCCACCGCATCCAGCAGAACAGGGATCTTGAACTTATAAATGGCCAGGATTATTTGATATTTGAATTGGCCAACTGGCTTCTGTTACTGGAACAAGCATTCAGTGTCAACTTCATTGAAATTACATGCTTGAGAGTGGGGAGGTACTGGTTTCCAAAGGAAAATCTAAGTCTTGTCACTTGAAGAAAACAGGAAAATCACACAGATGTCCACTACAATAAATAATACAGTATTTGAAATAACTCATTAGATTGGAAGTGCAAAATGAAATTAAAGGTAGCTCAAATGAATGTTTCTGCAAATGCCGGAAGATGGGAATGTTACATAGCAACATGATTTTCTTCTCTTAAAAATGGAATATCACTCCATTACAACTTTTCAAATCAAAACATAAGGTTGAAACAACGAAAATACAGTTCTAGTGTGTGTTTAGAATCAGTTCTGCTCTATACGCTCCCTTTCCCTTGGTTACGGAAATGGGTCCTTCCTTGATCACCATCATGCATTGCTATAGGGGAGCCCCGTGACTGACAGCCATCGTTTGTGCCAGGGTTGGACATCTGATCCAACCAGGAAAATCAGTTTTCTCCTGGATATTTTTCAAACTGCAATAAAAAAAAGACAATAAGCCCTCTCTGGTGCTAGAGTCAAAATAGGAAGCTTGGGAATATATGTAGCCATGTTCCTCCCCAAGTGTAAGAGAATAGGAAAATGAAGCTTACTGCCTGAGATAGAGAAGAGCCCCAACTATGTTAAATCTTTGCCTTTTTGGACAATTTTTAAGTCTTCCCCTTATTATTATAGTACCCTCAGTATTCACACAGCAAATGCTGCTTTTTCCCAAGCTAGTCCAAGTTAGTTCTGACAATTGCAAACAGGAGCTTTAACCAATTGGAAAGATTTTCAAAAAGGTCCAGCTACCAGCTTAAATTTCCCTGCATAATAAATGCCTTTTACATTAAGCTTATCAGCTAAAAGGTTAGAGTTGGCTTTTACAATGTCAGTAATGGTGAACTGGCCAGAGAGGACTCCTTTTGGATTTCTTAAATACTAATGCTTCATTTTCAGACCTACAAGGAGACAGATGTTCAGACATTTCTTGTATGAACTGAAGATTTATTTTCATAAAAATCAATGCTTTAAAAAAAAATGTTCATTTCTTTTTCTGGAGCCCGTTGGCAAGGCTAGACTTATAGGGAAAAGCTGCCTTTCTGTCTTGTCCCAATCTGATTTAACAGTCAATTGCATCAAAAAAGCTTCAATTCCCTAAGGATAAACGATGCCTGGACAAGGATGCCCAGCAATACATTCACATTTCAAAGGATGCTGTATTTACTCCAGGAGCTTCTACTTGTTAGTTGCTTCAACTCAAAGCTTCTTAAGAACTGAAGAAAAGGCATTTTCAAGTTTAAATAACAAGAAGAGAATGGAGCCAAGGAGCACCTATGGGGGAATCAACCTTGTTTGCTACAGCCTGTCATTTTTTATTTACTTGGGAGAGGGGTGACAGTTTGAAGAAATTCTTTCTTGGTGTCTTTTATTAAACTTCTCTGTTTAAGAATGTCATATTTTCATTTTACTTTTTTCTAGGAATTTTTATCCTAGAGACCTTCCAAAAATGTAGAAGTATAAAATACATACAGAAACAATATGAGTTATAAGTAGATAAAATCAAAACCAGATCTGCTCTTAGGTTCAAAATAACCCAATTCCAAATCCAACATTTTCATTATGAGGCATATGCCTTCTGTCTCTTGATCAGAGAATGGTTATCATAGTACTATGCAGAGGGAATCTTCTCTGTATTTGGAGTGTTGCATTCATCTTTCTTTCACTAATTTTGAGTGTTTCCAAAACTTCAGAAACATGAAAGAAGTGCTAGTAATAATTATAAAGCAGACACCGCCTGCTGTCAGTCTATGGAGATATTCTACACAATTGGGACCAAGTTTTATTGGCAGAGGCTGCTGCACAGGGTTCTGGGCCACTCTGTGTTGGTTTCAGGGGGCTGGTGTCTGGGTTCTATTCAAAGCTTGAGGCTTGTTAATTCCACGTCACCTGCACTGCTGCCACTGCTATGCTCACTGGCGTCCAGTTCTCCTGCCCGTCCAGATACCCTCACCATGTTGTCCAAAAGCTATATGTAAACAAGCAACCCCTACATTTTTAACCTCTAAATGAAATATTCATCCTATTTCTTTGTGTTGAAGTTCAGCTCACAGTGAATATACAGTTTCCTTTTAGGCTATCTACGGTGGAGGGTGTTTCTCATCCACCCAAGCCCATGGATCCCACTCTAGCTTATAAATTATGTCTCTTTCTCTTCACCCTGTTTCTTCTCCTCATCTCAAAGGCCAAACCATCTGTTCTTTTAGCTAGCTTTCAAGGAGTGGATAGAGAACATGAACATCATGCCTCACCTTCAACCTTAAAATCACATAACCTGGTCTCGACTGTCACCCAGGATGGAAAAGCAGCAGTAACTCATGCTGAGTCTTTAGTCCTGCCTTGCATGGAGCAGGGTGTTGCCCATGGTTCCAAGTTCCTTTTTGCTTCTTCACTCTTTCATTCATACATCTACTTATCACCCTCCATGAGGCAGGCATAGATAATGTTATCTATTATATGTTATGGTTAATATTTCCAGCTTATGGGGTAGGAGAGTCAATCTGTGTTCTCTTCTTGTAGAAAAACTTTTTTAAAAAATCAAACAGCCAACATCAAAATAATAGCTTACAGAAAAAACTCTATGACCAAACCACTATTTTCAAATTAGTGGGTTCCTTGGAAGTTAATTTCTAAATTTTAAAAATAGTTTATCCTTTGATAAAGAACATGTGTTTGTAGCAAATCTGCCCATGTACTTGTCCTCCAAATCTCTGATTCCTTGAGCTATATTAAATATGTCTCCTAAGAACTCAAAGACCACCAGAATTTCACAAAGGGAGCTAGGATTAGGATTGGTTAAAACACTCTAAATTATAACTTGACTTTTCAAGCACACTTAGCTATTTTGCACAATTATTAAGAGTTAGAAAGGATTTCCTCATCCTGAGTTGGAAGACAATGAAATATATCCAAAGAATCCCAACTCTGTCACTGAGGTGAGAATTCTTCCTTGGTAACATGCCATCTTCATTTACAGGTCTTCATAAGTAATCGTTATTAAGGAGCCTATTATTGTAGCAAAGTAGAATACAATAAGATTTTACATAGTATTCACTCAGGCATAAAAGGCCATAGGAAGATATTAATAAGAGGGTTGTACTTGATAATAGAAAATTTTTGTTTTTGCATCTAAACCAATTCACGTCATAGAAGGAGGGAAAAAAACCCTGAGTAGCCTCTTATAAATAAGGGAATGAAGCATCTAAACTAACTCTGCTCCCTGATTGCCAGTACTGAAGGAGCCAAGTGACATTCCTATTCTGGTTCCTCAGTTGTCTTCTTTGTTTGGTACTTCACTTCATTCATTCATGCATTCACTCAGACATCCATTCATCATTCTCCATGAGGCAGGTATAGATAATGTTATCTGTTACATGTTACTGTTAATATTTCCAGCTTAATACACAAATTCTTAAGTGCTATTAGGAAAATTATTAATGTTGTTCTTAAAAGTCCCCACAAAGCCTGCTAAGCACATGGAAGGAAATGTTGACTTGCCTAGTGTACAGGGAAGAGATAAATGTGAGCTATTTAGTCGAGATTGAGATATGTTTGAGGTTGGTGTGCAGCACTCACAACCAAAGCCAAGTAAGATGTAAGATATCAGGGAGAGGAGCCAGGTAACCCAACCACACCAACACTATACAGGCCCTCTGGGAATGGAGATAACAGGGAAACCCAACAAGACATCCATATTCTTCATTCAACCAGTGCAGCTTGTCTGGAAGAAGAAAGAAAGGAAGAAATGAGAAACACAAGGATGGCACACAACTTGGGGGGCAGGTGCTAGCTGTGTAGTGCCTCTGATCCAAAATGATTCCACTGGTGCTTACCAGATTGATAAATGGAACCCAATTCTGGCTTCAGAAAAATCCCTGAGATTCCAATACTGTCTCTGAGTATGGACCTTGGGGAGGAAGGAAGGAAGGTACTCCAATGGCAATAAGAAGCATCAGAACTGGGTAAAGAAGGAGTCTTCAAGGCTTTCTATGACTTGGCCCCTGTCTCTCCTTCCTTAATATGACATGCTCAAGTGATAGAACCATGAGGCATGGGTTTCTAAGGCACCACGCTGCCTCTCACTCCATGCCTTGGCTGTTGATGTCCCCCTTGGTGAACTTCCACTTTAATGCTCAACTTGCAAGCCATATCCTTTTGAAAGCCTTGCCCCCTTATCCTCTACCCTCCCACAAGATCAGTTGTGACCCACTCTCTCTGTCCCTGCTGTGTCCTATCTGTTGTATTGAGAGGTCTTGTTTCATAGTGATATGAGCAATGGGCTTTGTATTTTGACAGATTTGAGTTCAAGTCCTAGCTCAGCCACTTGTTAGGACTGTGACCTTGCACACATCTCCAAAATGGGATTTCTATCATCTATCCTATATGACATGAATTAATATAGCATATGCAATTTTCATTAATTACTATTATCAGTAACTTATACTATGATTATTAAGGTGACTGCTTCTCCTACTTGGGTATGAGCTCCTTAAAGGCATGAATTTTATAGACATCATCTGATATATGTTTAGGTTCTCAGCATCTAGTACACAGGAGATATGTGATAGCAGGTATGCTAAATATATTAATTGTAAATAGAAACAATCACAATAATGGTTTTCTAAAATAAAGGTATTTATGTATTTTACACACACTGATACACATGTATGCTTGCTACAGGGACTCAAACAAAGAAAGAATTAGGGGATCACTGAGGGGAACACAAGAAGTTACCTTGAAAGGGTGACATCTTTTAGAGATTCTTTGTGTCTAGCCTAAGGGAACTGACTTATTTTAACTTAACTTCCCATAATCCAAGGCAAAAAATAAGAAAAGTCTTTAGGAACTAAGCAGACACTGAAGAGGTGAGTATATAATATTTTTCTCATAGAAAAACTGACATCATGACTTTTCCCAGGGATCTTTGGTAGGCCAGAGAACAGCTTACCAAAAGGGTAGATCAATCCAGAGTAAAGTGAAGCATCTTCATGTCCCTACAGAGAGCAGGCAAAACTAAGTGGCATATCTTCTTATGTCTTCAAGTAATAGCCTCTTAGGTCTGGACTGGACCACTAAATGGTTGTGGCCCATTTCTCCCAAATCAAGCTTACTCAGAGGTGTCCATGGAAAATGCTGACCATTAAGAGTTGCCTTCTGGTGAGTAACTGTGGGGAGCTAGCTCCATGCTACGCCCTTAAGATGGCGACTAGCCATTGTGAAAAGTATGTAAACAGGAAGGGCACGGAGGAAGGAGGGACTATATGATTGGTTTACTGTTGGTTCCACGAACGTGATCAGCTCGTGGACAGAATTCAGGGGGGTTGTGTGTCTTGCCACATGGACAGCTGCTGGCTACGTGCATTGTCTCTGATTGGCCAAATGGCCCTATAAGTTGAATGCTTGCTCTGCAAATAAACGAGTGCCTGCTTTGACCTGTCTCCCTGGTGCATCTGATTGTCCTGCGCAGAGGTTCTGGGAACGGGCGGCCAGTTGGCTCCAACTCTTCCTGACTTCCACTGCTAGGTGAATGTGGGGGTGCCTCTTCGGCCTGCTGGTTCGGGATGGGATGTAACCCCCACATTGTGGTGCCCCATGTGAGGACCGTGAGAAACCGAAACCATAAATGGCAAGTTGGGCCAATCGGGTGAGTAGATCTGCAGGTCTTCAGGTTGGAGTTTACCTGAAAATGGGTCAAGCTAATGGAAAAGAGGACCCTGCTCTGAAAGCTTTCAGATAACTGCTTAGGAGTAGGGGCTTAGAGGTTTCAGATACCCAAGCTGAAAAGGTCTGGGAGACCTTCACGTGGGCAGCTCCCTGGCTCCCTGCTAGTAATCTTTTTGATCGCTCCATGTGGGAGCAAATAGAACAACTGGTCCGTAAGAGGGAAGTCAATTTAGGGGAGGACCCCCCGCCCCAGGTATCTATCCTACTTTGTCGGCCCTTAAGGCATGCTTCTCTTCTGAGGTGTCCAAAGAGACCTCTGGGGAACACATAAAGAAATCAAAAGGACCCTCCGAGGACTCAGAGGAGAAGACGGAGTGGGAATGTTTTGATCAGGAAAGACTTGATTTTCGGAGGTCCTCAGTCACTCCTCCGATTGATGGAAAGAATCCTACTAAGCCCAAAGCGGGTCTCTCTCCCTCCCTGCCCTCAGCCCCTGAACTAGGCTCATGAGCTTCCCTGCGGGAAGACAGTCAACCTCTGCCATATTGTCATACTCCCTCTGAGGACAGTCGGCTGCCATTTTCCCCTGTTGAGGGGAGCTCCCTGCCTCCTCCCACTCAGGCGTTCCCCATAGTCATCAATCTGGGTCAACCCCCAGATTGGCATCCTTGGGGATCACAAGACCTTAAAGAACTCAAAAAGGCAGTCTCAGAAGACGAGCCTAATTCTCCATGTGCTGAAACCATCCTTGAAGGATTAGCTCATCAACAATGCACCACTCAGGACTGGAAGAGCCTGACTAAGGCAGTCCTTCCTGGTCTATTATACCTTAATTGGTGTGCCTTCTTTAATGATGAATGCCACTCCCAGGCAGAAAGAAATCAACCCCCCGTCCTGGTTACTTATGGGATGCTCTCAGGAAGCAGTGATCAATATGCTACAGGCCCTCAACAGGCCGCCATCCCAACACCTTATCAGGAACAAGTGAAATCATTGGGCCTGGCTGTTTAAAAAATTTTTTAAAAAGGCCCCTCAGAGCCCCCGATATCTGGGATAACTCAAAAGGCCACCAAAGATTTGGCCACCTTCATTAAAAGGTTAAAAAGTACCTCCAGCAAAAGTTCCCTCCTGGGCCCCTGCGAGATCAATTTGTTAAGATGCTTGTTGGGGAGGGGATGACCACTGACCACAAGTTGGCATGTGCTTGAATGAAGGGTAGATCTATGGGGAGATGGATTATAGCCACTAAGGATGTTGGTACCCAGGCCTTAGTGACGGCCTTACAAGCCAGATGGCTTCTCTTATGGAGGCCTTGACTACTGCCCTGTCCTCAGCACAAATAGGGGGACAAAAGTGAATACCCAAGCAGGAGAGAAACTGCTATGGGTGTGGACAGCCTAGCCATTTTAAGAGAGATTGCCCTAATGGCCCTCCCAGACCTGGAGGCAAGATAAATCAGAATCTCCCTAAGACTCCCTGCCCAAGATGTAAAAAGGGACTCCACTGGCAAAAGGACTGCCGATCCAAACTTGATATCTTGGGTAATCCTTTAAACTAGAAAGGGGGCATCCTCCAGCCCCATCAACCAAAGGAGGCCCAACTGCTCAGAGTTGAGACCCCCCTAGAGCCCACTGGACGGTCCCTATAATACCGGGGTTAAGGCCAAAGATGGATATCTATATAGCAGGAAAGAGATTCCACTGCCTAATTGATACTGGGGCAGATCGCACAGTTTTATGGAAGGAGGAAGTTCCTCCCCATTGGAAGCTAACTCCTGGACCCTGTCTTTTAGGGGTCGGAGGCAACACTAACTCAGAAGAGACTAAAGATTGGCTCCGATGGGAGGATTCCGATGGGAACCAAGGGGAAGTACAACCATTAATAGCCTCTGGTGTAACTGCTAATCTGCTGGACAGGATATCTCAGGACAAGGAGATGTATATATCACTATTGACCATAAGGTCCTTTATGATAATATTTTAGAGGAGGAAGAATACCAGCAACAATTTTAATTGCCCAGAAAAGTTTTTAGCAACTATAGGACTGACCCCCTCCTTGAGGCCACATGACGATGGGTCCCCGCACCTCGTGTAAGGCCTCACCCCCAATCCTAGGGGCCACTGTTCCACTGATGCCCACCATTACCTGGCTTCCAGGTGCCCCAGTTTGGGTGGAACAGTGGCCATTACCCCAAAACAAACTCCAAAAATTAAAGGAGATTATCCAAGCACAGTTAGCATTAGGTCACATTCGACCTTCCCTGAGCCCCTGGAATAGTCCTGTTTTGGTAATACAAAAGACATCTGGCAAATGGAGAATGCTACAGGACTTGAGAAAGATCAACAAACGGATGGTTCCAGTAGGCACCCCCTTGCGGGGACTGCCCTGGATTCTGTCCATTCCAAAAGATCTACTCCTTATTATAGTTGATATTAAAGACTGTTTCTTTTCTATTCCACTGAACCCTGCTGATTGTGAAAAGTTCGCATTCTCCATTCCCTCTACCAATTTCCAAAGGCCTGATGAAAGATTTGAATGGGTTGTATTGCCACAGGCATGGCTAACAGTCCTCCTTTCTGTCAACAATATGTCTCCCATGTGCTATGGCCCCTCCAACAACAAACAGGACTCACTCTCTATGTTTATATGGATGATATTATTATTGGTGCAAAAGATGCTTACCAGTTAGAATCTGCCTACAAGAAACTCCAATATCTTTTACAATAAGGGAGATTATACATCTCTGATGATAAAGTCCAGACTGTCCCACCTTTCGAGATTTTAGGGACAAGGCTTACACTGGACTCTGCCTGTCCCCTCAAACCCCAGCTATCTATAAAGTCCTCATACACCCTGGTGGAATTACAAAAAATCCTAGGAGAACTTAATTGGCTATGGTCCTGGATTCACATTTCTACAGGGGACCTTCTTCCACTTTTTGAGTTACTAAAAGATAAGGGCCCCTCAGAGTTAGTTCTGTTAACAAAGGAACACCAGCAAATTTTCCAAAAGATCCAGTTGGCCCTTGATGGGGTCCAGCTAGCCAGATATCAACCTGATCGTGACCTCTGTTTATGGATCCTCCCAGACTCAAAGCTGATCTCAGCTGTCATTACCCAACAGGGGAACCCTCTTCAGTGGATCCATACCTCTATAGGGGGTGCCCCACAGGTATATGCACAACTGGATCAATTAGCAGATCTCATAATCAAGGGTTGAGATCTTGCTATGAGACATTATGGGAGGGACCCTGATATCTTGACGGTCCCCTATCGCCTGAATGATTTTGAATGGGTCCGTAGAAACCATGACCGACTGTCCAATGCACTGACTGCCTTTTGGGGAAAAATTGACTGCCACTATGGGACCATTAAATGGGTCACATCGTTCTCAAGACTCAAGTGGACCACCCCTAAGCTTTTCTCCAGTAAGCCTCTCTCTGAGGCCATAAATGTGTTCACTGATGGAGGCAAAGAGGGTTCTACAGTAGTCGTCCTCCCAGGACAAACCCAATATTTCCAACAGACTAATGGGTCAGCTCAATTTAAAGAACTATATGCCATAGCTATGGCCTTGGATAATATTCAAGGACCCATGAACCTTTTCTCTGACAGCCTCTATGTAGTCAATCTCCTTCCTACCCTATCCTCATCATATATTAGGTTAGACAAAAATCCGATTACACCCTTGATGATACAGGTAAAAACCCTCCTCAATGAGCGTTCCATGCCTATATTTTTACAGCATTTAAAGAGACACCAAAATCTGCCAGGCATAATAACCCAGGGAAGATCAATTGGCTTCTCATGGCACCATGACAATGACCACTAGCCCAGATTCGGGATTATCACAGGCTCAAGAGCTTCATGACCTCACCCACCTCAATTGGCGAGGGTTGCATCAGAGATTCCACTGGTGCCCATAAAAGACTTAAAAAAGATTATTAAAACTTGTAAATCTTGTTTGCCCTTTCTACAAATTCCACCCCTCCAGTCTCCTGGGGTAAATTCCAGAGGGTTAAAACCCAATGTGTAACTCACTATACACCCTTTGGCAAACTTAAATATGTTTTTGTGACTATAGACACTTGCTCTCATGCTTGTTGGGCTACTGCCCTCACAGGAGAAAGGGCTAAACATACACAAAGTCACTTTTTACAGTGCTTTTCTCTATTAGGAATACCTCAACAAGTGAAAACGGACAATGGGCCTTGTTTTGTGAGCCAAGCCCTACAGGGATTTTTTGCCCAATGACATATTAAACATTCCACTGGAATTCCATACAACCCAAGAGGACAAGCAATCGTAGAGCAACAAAATAAAACTATAAAAGATCAATTACAAAAACAAAAAGGGGGAACCAACCCCCATGATCAGCTACGGATGGCTATGCTCACATTAAATATTTTAAATTTTTCAAAAGAACAGCCTCCAACGACCTTCCAAAGACATTGGTCCAATAAGACACCTTATATAGAGAACAGGATGTTGGCGTGGACCCGACCCCCTTATAAGCACAGGCCAAGGCTTTGAATGTGTTTTCCCAATAGGCGAATCGAGCCCTATTTGGGTACTCACTAGGGTTGTCATTCCAGGAACGACCCAGGAGTACCCACTCTTGAGGGGTGATCTCTCTCCTTAATTTACAGGAATGAGTCCATGTATATGACCGTGGTGGACTGCTTGCCTGGTGCTGACTGGAATTCTGATGATTGCTGTGCTGATATTCATCCTTGGGACAATTGTTCAGACGGCCATAGGGACTTCAGAATCACTGCCGCTCTGATCGCTGCTGTGGCTGCATCCGCCGCTGCTGCAACCGCTGCTGCCGCGCGATCACACAAACTACTTCAACTGCCCAGAAGCTCCAAGAGGTCATTTGTGATGTTTCTCACATACAAGAACAACATTTAACTCTCGGCAATCACCTTGCTGGGGGTATTATGATCCTCCAGCAAGAAATGGACATTCTATCAGAGCAATTAACTCTATTATCTATACAACAGAGACATCTTTGTAATTCCCTCTATGTTTACCTCTGTCAATCCTTTCTGGAGATTAATGCTACTCAGATGATAAAAAATTACTCCACCTACATCAGGGGACCATGGAAAATTTGTCCTCCTAATTGTTGTCCTTGATTATTAAGCTCAACCATACAAAGGTGGAAATTTTGCCTTCTGCCCAACTCTTTCCTGCCATGTGGCAAAAACTCACAAGCTTCTTTTCCCTTCCAAATTTAGCCCTATTGGGCAGTGGTGGTCTTATCCTTCTTCTGTTGCTTTTTGTTACCAGGTGCTAGAAACGCTATAGGGATAAGCAAGCCCAGCTCCAAAACAAGATCACAATGCTAGCACAGGTGCTTGAAGAACCCCTCGAGACCCTTGGGTCTATGTGGCCTTTCAGGAAATCCAAAGGCCTTAAGGTATGGGCCCACCATGAGGCTGGAATGGTAGTCAATGACGGGTAAGACCCCCTGAAAGATGGGGGTGACCTAAGACAGGCACATTCCCGAGGTGGACCATACAAAACAAAAAAGGGGGACTTGTGGGGAGCTAGCTCCATGCTATGCCCTTAAGATGGCGACTAGCCATTGTAAAAATTGTGTAAACAGGAAGGGTATGGAGGAAGGAGGGGCTATGTGATTGGTTTACTGTTGGTTCCGCAAAAGTGCCTGCTTTGACCGGTCTTCCTGGTGCGTTTGATTGTCCTGCGCGGAGGGCTGGGAACGGGTGGCCAGTCGGCTCCAACTCTTCCTGACTTCCACTGCTAGGTGAATGTGGGGGTGCCTCTTCAGCCCACTGGTTCGGGACGGACCATAACCCCGCAAGTAACAATGCATACCAGCCCATTGAAAGCTCTGAAAAGTACTGCAGTGAAGCAATTTCTTTGTTTTGCTTAACCCAGCACTTTTCACTTACTTGGACAGGGATGCACCCTTCCCAAAGAACTTGGTTTCAAAAGACATCTATTAACTAGTTTACTTCTCTGGGGAAAAAACAGATCACTGGGAAATCCAGTTTCTATTCAAATTATGTCATTATCCATGAATAAATCAAGGCACAGAGTACTTGTGGTATCTGTCCCCAGCTAAAATGTTGGCAAATCACTAGAATCTCAAGTGTGGCCTTGTTTCCAAACTACCCCATCTAGGATGTTTTCTACCCTGGCCTACTATGCCACAGAGGAAACATTCTCAGTTCTAAGCCTTGCTTAAGTTCAATAAAGAGAGCATGGAGTACCCTCAGTTTGTGATATAAAGGGTGGTTAAAAAAAAAAAAACTACCCCAAATTTGCATCCCATCTATTAAAGTTCTCTTCACACAGACTAATGTTATCACCAAGTAGAAGTGTATTTGGATTCATAAATGTTTTCTTTTAAAACCATAATATGGTAGTATCCCCTTTTCCATAGTTTAACTTTCTGTACTTTCAATTATCTCTAGTTGACCACATTCAAAGTTCATAGTTCAAAAACATTAAATCAGAAATTCTGGAAACAATTCATAAGTTTTCAACTTCACACTGTCCTGAGTAGTGTGATAAAAATTTTGGTGCCACCCTGCCCCTTCCCATGTGGAACATGAACCATCCTTTTGTCCAGTGTATCCACACTGTATATGTTATCCACCTATTTATTATTTAGTAGCTGTATTAGCTAGGGTTATGCAGTGGAACAGAATTAATAAGATATATATATATATAATTATAAAAGAGGTTTATTAGATTGGTGTACACACAATCAGAGGCTGGATAGTCCCACAATGCTGTTCACAGGCTAGAGAGCTGGGAAAACCAATAGCTGTTCAAACCAAGAGGAACCAATGATACAGCCCCAGCCTGAGGCCCAAGGCTTAGAAGCTCCCTGGAGAGCTACTGATGCAAGTTCTCATTCTAAGGCTGAAGAATCTGAAGTCTGAAGTCTGAAGGTGATAATGGCAGCAAAAAATAAAGTAAATTAAAATATAAGACCAGCTCAAGAAGAGTTGAGCTCCCTGTGCCTATGAGTTTCCTACTCTCCCACTTCCCACTTTTTGTTCCATCTGGGTCCCTGGCCTGTTGGACAGTGCTGATCATATCCAGGTTGGGCCGTCCCCATTCAGCTTGCTGACCGACATGCCAGTCATCTCTGGAAACACTCTCACAGTCATACCTGGAAACAAGCTTTAGCAACTTTCTAGGAGTCTTTCAATCCATTAAAATTGACAACCAAGATTAACCATCACAGTAGCCAGCTTGGTTATCAGATTGACTGTGTGGGTATCACAGTGTTTATGTTCAAATAACCCTTATTTTACTTAATGATAGCCCCAAAGTGCAAGAGTGATACTGGCAATTCAGATAAACCAAAAAGAAGTTGTAAAGCACTTTCTTTAAGTGAAAAGGTCCAAGTTCTTAACTTAATAGGGAAAGAAAAAAAAATGACATGCTGAGGTTGCTAAGATCTACAGTAAAAATAAATCTTCAATCAGTGAAATTGTGAAGAAGTAAAAGAAATCTGTGCTCATTTTGCTGTTGCACCTCAGACTACAAATGTTATGGGCACAGTGGGTGATAAATGCTTACTAAAGATGGAAAAAGGCATTAGATTATAGGGTTCGGTACTATCATGGTTTCAGGCACCCACTGGGAATCTCAGAATGCATCCCCTGTGGGTAAGGGAGAAGGACTACCTCTGAAAGGTTGCTGAAGACAACCTCCCTCTGTGAGAGGCTCAGGTCAATGTGATTCCCTGACCTTCACATCCACCAAGATGCAGCTACCCATGGTGGTCACCAGAGAGGGAGGAGAGACTAGGAGCTGGTGGCTCATCCAGCTGCGCCTCCAGCTGCTTATGACACAACCCCTTACCTGCTTTCCCTCTTGGGGGCAGGTGGTTATCTGTGCTGCCATTCCTCTCCACTGTCAAAACAACCTAGGATTCCTTACATCCTGTAGATCTTGATAAGCTTCTAGATTCCTTTCAAGGATCGAACAAGCCTCCCAGTCCTAGGACACTGGAAATGATATGTTAAAATTCAGTTGTGACAACATGGGTGAACCTAG
Organism: Geosciurus inauris; assembly: GCA_004024805.1. Classification (NCBI taxonomy): domain Eukaryota; kingdom Metazoa; phylum Chordata; class Mammalia; order Rodentia; family Sciuridae; genus Geosciurus; species Geosciurus inauris. Next base: position 18,870 of record PVHX01007595.1, read on the forward strand.
AGGACTTGTGCTAGGAGAAATAAGCCAGGCACAGAAAGGCCAACACCCCATGATCTCATTCTATATGGAATCTAAGAAATTTGAACACTGAAGCAGAGGAAAATGGTCGATACTAAGGCTATTGGCAGATGAGGAGGAGGTGCATGAAAAGATGTTGGTTGAGGGATACAAAGTTTCAGTCAGAAAGGAGAAGTGAGTTCTGCAGCTCACTTGTTTAGCATGGTAACTCTAGTTAATACTACTGTATTATATACTTGAAAATTGCTCAGATAAGAGTTTAAATATTCTCAACTCCCCAAAATTAAAAGTATGCAAGGTAACAAATATAGTAATTAGCTTCATTAAACCATTTCACAATGTGTGTGTGTATGTGTGTGTGTGTGTGTGTACATGGAAACATCATACTCTACACTATAAGTACATATAATTTAAAAATAAATGAATAAATATTACAAATAATAGGTGACAGTGCTTTGCCAGAGGTGCTATGTATCACCATCAGTGAAGCATAACCTTCAGAATACCTGGCTACACAAGTGTGTGCCTGAGCCCTGTTCCTAATTTTTTTTTTTTTTTTTTTTTTGGTACCAGGGATTGAACTCAGGGGCACTCGACCACTGAGCCACATCCCCAGCCCTATTTTGTGTTTTATTTAGAGACAGGGTCTCACTGAGTTGCTTAGCACCTCACTGTTGCTGAGGCTGGCTTTGAACTCACGATTCTCCTGTCTCAGCCTCCCTAAGTGCTGGGATTACAGGCGTGGGTCACAGCTCCCAGATCTCCTAAGTTTTTGTTTGCAGTTTTATAGTCTTTTCCTTGAAGAGAGCTGCTCTCTAAAAACCTGAATCAGTCAACCCTAGCCAGAATAATGTAAAAGCAATTTTTAGGATTAGTAACAACATACTTGCTTTTCTCTGAAAGGAGGAGTTAGGTTAATAAATAAAAACATGGGCTGTCACTCTACTTTCATAGAAGGGAACCAAAAAAAAAGAGGGCAAGATGGCATGATAACTAAGGCAGGCTTTCTCAAGCCTGGGGAAGTGGAGTTGGAGCTGGAGAAAACCATCCATCAAGCAAGCGCCCTCCTCCCCAGCCTCCTCCAGCACTGCCAAGGGCAAATCACCAGAATCACTCAGAGAAGAAGGGTGAGGGGCTGTGGGTCAAGCAAGGTCAAGAGAGAGGCCTTAGATTTACATAGCCTGTGTTTTCCAGCTATTCTGAGAAAACTCATAGAAACTGCTTCATCTTATCACCTTTGTATGCAGAGCTTGGGCAGGCCAGGAGGCCCTCCCAGGGCAGCAATACAGCCACACCCAACAGCCAAGGAAGGACTGACCAGGAACAATGAGGAGCTCCATGGGGCTCCAGAGCACACAGACCCCAGACTCCACTACTTGCCTCCTGGGATTACTGAGGACACAAAGGACAGTGCATGGACAGTGGTATGGTACAGGCATGAGAGTATGGGCTCTACAGCCAGCCCGTCCACGCTACAATCCTGACCCTGCTACTACAGCTAGATAACATCGGGCAGCTTCCTTAACCTCTCTGTGCCTCGATATGCTCATCTGCAAAATGGGGAAATTACTACTATCTCATACAGCTCTTATGAGGATTAATAGAGATGGCACCCATAAAGCATTTGGGAAAATGCCTACCACATACTTGAGAGGTAACATAATTCTCTAAGTTGGCTGGAGGTGGTCTACGAAGACACCTGGTTATTCACATGAGTCAAGACACTGCACAGGAACTGCTTACTTCCCAGTCCAGAAAGGATCTGTAAAAGGTCTTTTAAAAAGTGCCACAAAGTACCAAGATCTATGAAGAGAAATCAAAAGCTGGAGATGTATTTCTGTCAGGTTTTCTAGCTGATCCCAAGATAAGATCTGCATCCTGGGCTCAGGATAAAAACACAATGGGTGTATTAAGTGAGGAAGGTTAGGGAGGGTCTAGGGAGAATTTCTCACGTTTGAAAAATGTTTCCTCCCTAAAAGGGGAAAAAATAAAATCTCACAGACAGAAACTCTCCCATCCTCAGTACTAACAATTAATACCAATTAAGAAACTACTTACATATGCACTGACAGATGCTAGAAGGGTCTTTATGTGTAAAGCTGATATCTAGTTTTCAAGTTCAATAAGAATTGCCAAATATAAATATGTTACATTAAAATCTTATACATTAATTAAATAAAATGGAAAACAGCAGCAATGACACTAACATTTATTGAATACTTACTCCAGAATTGGATGATAAGAAATAGCACTATTTCATCATTTTTGACCTATAAAAATGGTAATTTCCTTTGGTTCAACCCAGTAAGTACAAGGCGGGTGTTGTCTTCAATCTCCTCTACATCCTGATGTAGTATGGTAATTATCACCCCACTTTACAGATGAGGAGACTGGGATACCAAGAAATAAAAACACACACTTTCAAACATCCAACAAAACCGGCAGATGCCAGAGAACTCACTTGCCCCAAGAGTGAGTGTCATGGCTTTGGGAAGTTCTGACCTAGAAGGAGTAGTGTCTCAGGGATGGGGAGGAAGAGGAAGGGCCAGACTCAGATAAGAGTTCAGGGCAGTCAGTAGGTACTAGAGGAACACGGAGACCAGGCAGAGGGAGGGGACACTGAACTCCACCTTGACTTGGTTTCCTGTCATTTTTGTTAGAGCTAGGCAGAAAGGGGGCTTTGCTGGCACCTCTTAGAGAGATAGGTGCTGGCCTCAGAGGAGGACAACAGTTAAGTATGTGAAAGCTGACAAGGGGGAAGAGCAGAGCAAAGGATGAGGAAAGGAGAGGGAGAGATGAGGAAGACAAGGGCATCCCAAAGAAAAGAGAGGTTTCCAAACTTGCTGCATGTTGGACTGTTGGACTCCACTGGGGATCTCTAAAAACACTGATGCTTGTTCTCACCCTTTACAATTTTATTGGTATGAGGTTGACCTTGGTATTGGGATTTTAAAAATCTTCCAGGTGATTCTAAATTTGCCACAATGCTTAGGAAACTTTATAACATTTCTGCAAGTTGTTGGTGGAAAGAAAGAGCCCCAAATGCATTTCATTCTTTTGTGGGGCCTGGCAGACAGCACCGGGAAGCTCCCCATTCTGCTCCATTAAGAGACTATTAAGCAGTCCAACACAATCAGAGTCATTTATTCCTCTGGATCTCCTCAGTGTCCCTTTCCCCTGACTCTCTTCAGTCACTGGGGAAAGGAGTGGGAAGGCCCTTACCTTCAAAACTACCACCCTAGCCTTCCTGCTTTCTACAAGCTCAGGCCCTAATGTGTCAGGATTCTCCTCCCTTCTTAGGTAATCACTCCCCTAAAGTGGTTCTCACCCTCTGGATGAAGCCCTTGTCCCATATTGCCTTTGAAATGCTCCAGGATGAAGCGCACTCCACACTTATTTTTATGACAACAAAAGAGAAAATGCCTGGAGGTCTCTTTAGGGGCAACACACACTCAAAGCCATTACTCAGAGGGATGGGTGAGTCTTTGAGAAAAGAAACATGCCAGGACTTTCAGAGTGTGGGGAAGAGAGCCTTTGCAGACTACAGACTTGAGGCTGAACTCAAACTCTGCTACAAACAGCCACGTGAACTTGAGGAACTAAACGTCCCTGTAGTTCAATCCCCTTGTGTGCAAGGACACCAAGATGCCTTCCACTCACAGGGATCCTACACTGACCTTTCCACTGTGAGAAACAATGACTCTGAAAGCTAAGCCCTGATTCTGACTAGCCCCCCACCCCGTGCCTTACTATAATGGTGGCAAATTTTCCATCTTGTGTGACTTTCTAGTCACCTGTTCTGATACCATTCACAGAAGGAAAAAGACAGGTCTGGGATTAAGGCAAATGAGAACAGATACAAGTAATGTAGTCAGGAATACAAAGGAAAGGTAATGATACATTCATCTTGATTTCTTCTGTAAAGTCAGGATAACTTAGTTCTCATACCAGCATCATGTGATTTTTGCAGTTGCACTGTACCCTGAAAGATTTTTATTCTGTGGGTACGAAGAAAAAATCCGAACACATGTGGTAGAGAATTGTCCTACAAGAGGCAAAGGACCTGGATCAAAGGTCTTAAAAGACTGGGATTTGATATGAGATGACTGGTTGATAAAATTCCTGCTTTTATGTTTACAGGGCCAAGAAGTTCCCAGCTACTCTGTGCAGGTGCATAGTAGGTAGGGGTGATAAATGTTCCATTGAGTTGTGCCCACAAGGGCGGCAGAATACAGGGTCTAAGTCAGCCCTGCCCAGTAGGACTTCCTGCAGAGACACATTCTATGTCAGCATTCCCCATGTCAGCACATGTGGCTGATGAGCAACTGAAATGCGTGACTGAAGAACTAAATTTAATTGTACTTACTTGTAATTTAAGTTGAACAGTCACATGTGGCCAGTGGCCACAGTATCAGATGGTGCGGTCCTGAATTAATGATAATGGATAAGGAAGCCACTTAAGAGTTGTGACTTCAGAATAATTAGGACTAGAATGAAGTAGATTAGTTATTACCCAGCCGAACACCAACACTTTGTATTAATTAAATCAGAAAATATGACAGGACTACTTCTATGGGAGACACTGCAGGCTTGATCAATGCTGCTGGGTCAAAGGATATAAAAAGGAAGGAAACAAAACTAGGTGTCAGAGTTCAAGGACTGCCACAAAGACCCACTCAGGCCTCACCTTTAGCTTTTAATGATGACTGAAAATTTAGCTTATTATATAACAAGAATCATTCTAGGGGCTGGAGATATAGCTCAGTTGGTAGAGTGTTTGCCTTCCATGCACAAGGCCCTGGGTTCAATCCCTAGCACCACACACATGCAAAAAAAGAATAGGCTCCTTGTTATCATAGTATTTCCTGTGTATGATTATGGGAAATAAATATGGTACATAAAGGATTGTTAAAAAAAAATATTGTTCTAAACATTTTACATTTGATTCTGTTGATTCCCTAAGAGAAATGTTATTATTTTTAATCCCAAGTTTTACAGATGAGCAAACCAAGGAAGAGGAAGGACAGGTCAATTGTGATGCAGGTGGTATGGTGGAGTAGAAACCCGAATTGAGGCAGCTGGGTTCATGCACCATGCCGTGAAGGTTTAGGTCATTTAGAAACTAGGGTGAATAAAGGAACTGCCTCTTGGAGGAGGATGCATGGCTCAATGCCCCCACCCAAGCCTTCCATGATCTTCCAGTCCCTTCCCAGGCCATTAAAGTCAAGGGAAAGATGGTGCCCAGGGTGTGAGTCTCAAGAGAAGAGTTGCTATTATATGTGGGAAATTGTCCTCTGTCTAATCCAGTTTGTCTTGACTACAAAATGCAGGTAATTCTAAAGTCCATGGTTCCTTATTCCAAACCAGGTTATTACCCATTTCAGATGGTTCCAGCTTTTTGTGTTGAAGATAATGTTGTCAGTAGCATCCTCGTTACTACACCATGTAGTCTATTCCCCATTGTTTTCTTAGAAAAAACTCCTAACATGGCAGGGTAAGGAGTAATAATAGGATCCCAATTTGCACTGGCTAGACTACTTAGAATGCTGAGAGTTTTTCTTTCCTTGGAATTGTGTCACAGAGAATATAGTCCAGAGTGTTTTGTTTTCCTCCTGCTTATAATCAGGAGGTAAGGAAGAGGACCTCTCTTAGTCCTTTCCTGCTGCAGGATTTGGTGAAGCCAAGAAAACGAAGTCCGGGTATAATCAGGAAACACCTGAGTAGCCTGTAAACTGAATATAGCCAGTCTCCACTTACCCTAAGACTTGTGAACAAGGCACTTTTCCAATGCTTATTACTCTGCAGGTTCGAAATCTCCCAGTGGTAATTCAGTGCTCACGGCCAAAATGCATCACAAACTCCAGATTAATTGTAGGTTTAGTCGGGAAACTGTATTCATTTAATAAATATTTACTGTGTCTATTAAGTATTGGGTTCTGCTGTAGTTTCTAGGTTTACAGAGGAAACAAACAGATGAAAACAATATTTGATATTATGGTTCAATATATTTCTGGTTTATCCTAACTCAATAGTTTTGGAGGAAAAATTGATTCAATAAAAATTAATATTAGGGTTCAGTTCAAGATCTGGTTGGTTAAATATAGCTTATTAATATTTCTGGTTCAGCACATTTCAAATTTCTTTTAGAGGTATGATCCTTGGGAACTCTTTATCATAAAATGCAACAGCAAAAATATAACATCAGTTCCTTTCAGAACCCAGCAGATCCCCAAATCCCAGAATTGTTCTGGACAGCTTTTCCTTCCTAACATATAATTGCCCCTGTTCTACTGATTGACCTTCTAAATACTTTTTAAATCAGTCCTTTCTTTTTCACCATGTGGCCAGAATTTCAGTTCCCATCCTTAATTTCTGCTTGGACTATTGCAGTTGATTCTAAACTGTCCTTACTATCTACAGTTTCTTTTCTTTAAAATATTTCTATATTATAGTTTTCAAAAACAGAGATCTAAAATATAGCTCTATAGTTAGAAATTTCCAGTGTTCCTACTGCCCACAGGAAATAGTCTAAATTCTTTACCATTACTATGAAGCACTATAGCACTTACAGCAAACTGCAGTGGGAGAATCACAAAGTAGGCTCCTGGGATTCTGGAACAAGGTCATGCCATTTGTAGTAAAGAAGTCTCCCCTTTTGAAAAACAGATCTTGACATGTTATTGAGTCCTATGAAAGAGAGAATGTTCATGTGATAACAATGGCTTGGCATGTTATTAAGCCTGGGCATGTTATTTGCTATCACATGAGCAAACATTCTGACTTTAGCAGGGCTTGGGAACATACACAACAGAGCCTCATCTAGGGGTTTCTGGAATGCCTGCACCATAAGCATAGGATCCCGCACACCATACCAAGCATCTGCCTAGGACCCCACATCACTGAAAAGAAGTGCAGGATTAGGCCAACACTGTGGGATCCAGTGTTGTATCACAAACTGCGCTACCCAAAAGCAGATGGCTTCACAGAATGCTAGAACAGCCTTCTAAATGTCAGCCAAAACTCCTGCTCAGGAGCAATCTTCTGAAAGAATGAGGTACTACCCTTTAAGAAGCTGTGTGTGCACAATATCTGAATCCTCCTATGATGCTGTGTCCTACCCAGGAAGAACACATGAGCCCAAAACTCAAAGTGTATAAGCAAGAGTGGCTTCTCCTGTCACTTCCAATGGCCCACCAGGGATTGTGTGCTTCCTATATTTAAAACTCTGAGGTCAGTGAAGTTGAAAAGCCTGATCTTCAAGGACTGTACTCCTGCCAAAGTTCACTGCAAGGGTCTGACTGAACTTCAAGCTATAGCTGCCTCCTGGGCACCATGGACTCTTTGTGCCCAGGGAAAAACAGAATGAACTACTGCAGGAATTACTGACCCAAATTAGCAGAAAAAGGTGGGAAGATGCTCTGAAGATGAAGATGGGGCAGGCATAGGAATCCTCGGCAATTAACTTAGATGCTCCACTGCAACTGCCAGCAGACATATGCCGCAATCCCAGCCTGAGAAGGGCATGGCCACAAGGCTTAGGCCCCTGGTGAAAGAGTATTCGAGTCACACTACCAGAAAGGCCATCAAGACCTACCAAGATGATGATTAAGGATGTACCCAATATTAACTGTGGCAAGAAAGGAATGCAGTTTTCTCCCTCATCTTCCTCTCCTGAGTTCTCTCTCAAGAAGTACAGCCCATGGAGACCAGGGAGGTGCTGCTCCTTGTATGTGAGTGGAGACAGTCTGTAAGGCACCAGGGATGAGCTGCAACAGCCTGAATAAACCTTTCAGAATTCCAACTGTGGTAAGCACAATTAGTCCACAGCCCTAGCCACTGTGCTCTAAAATCCATCATATTTGCATGGAGGCCACACTACCTGCAGGCTGCTCCAAGATAATGACTGAGTGTGGCAGGGACACTAAAGCAAGTTCATTTGGGGGGATATGGGCTCTTTTGGTAGGCAACTTTGGTTCAAGATTAGCCTTGTCAAACTTTCTTTGAATTTTTCTGGGTAGACGCTTCTACCCAGCCCTCTTCCTTCTCTCTCCATTCATTCCCTTCTTCGCACAGTGAGGCTTATGCCACAGTCTGACAGCTCCCCTCACTCCCCCAGCCCCGGCCCCTGTCACTCTGAGATGTTTCCCCTAATAGGTCAGATGCACAGCTGTTCCATTTGTATCTGCTGCAACCTCCTTCTCATCTGCCTCTACCATGTCTAGGCTGGCCACCCTCTTCCTCTTGGCACCCCACTGCTGACCATTCATTTGCAGACACCACACTCCTGTGCTGTAAGCACCTGTGTCAGGAATGCTCTCCCCCATCTGCTTTCCCTCCCAGAACCACGCTTGGGAGCCAGTCTGGACTGGCCCTGTTTTCCCCATTTCTGTTTTCATGTGGCCAGTTCAAGGGATCTTCTTGGCTACAGAGCATAGATTCCTCCACATCTTACACAAAGGTGTAGAGTTCTCTATATTTGTCCCACCCAGCATGCATCCCACAAGGTGTCAATTTCTCTAAGACAGCGATGAGATCTAGAATGTGCATCCAGGTATAAGCAACAGTCACTACTCAGCAGTGGTGCCATGCCCTATGGCATGAATGCTGCCAGGAGGGGTAGGGAGGTGGGGCTGTTGAGTTTTTAACAAACCTTAGAAATTTAGATTTTTTGAAAAAAATTGTGAGAGTATTATGTTTAGATTATTTTTATTATGGGATTGTTGTGTTTCAAATGCTATAAACCAATTCAAAATTAAAAGGAATCCCAACAGGAAGGCAAGCAAAATCCACTCACTGTTTGGCTCATGCCTGCTAGCTGGGGTCCACCACTCTGATGGGCTTCCACAGTCCCACCAGGACTCCTATGGCATGCACCCCAACAGGCTGGGCTGTGCATCTCAAGTCATCACAGTTTTGATTTGGGTATTTCATAACCCCATGCTCCTTCAGACTGCATTAACCTCACTGAGGAGGCAACAAATTCACCCTTATTCAACAAATATTTTCTGAGAACCCAGCATGGGCCAAGCCCTGTGCCATGTTATGGAAATTCAGATTTGAATAAGAATTAGTCCTTACTCTCCAGAGAAATCAGAATTTGATAAGAAAGACAGAAATGGAGAAAGTATGACTGCATTATTTGAGAAGTAAGGTTCTATTAATACATTTATTCTCCACTAAAGGCAAACATACTGATTTTTCAAAAATTGGTAACGTCTTTCAAACAAACAAAAATATAACACAAATAAACACAAAATACTATTCTTAGAAATACCTTTAAACTATAACTTGGCTATTTCCAAAGAACGATTTTAATGGATGAGTAATCTTATCATCATAAAATTATAGAAAGTAAATAAGAATGCAAGAAATGTGAATGACGAGCATTTTTAAAATGTTAATAAACACTTAGCAAATGTTTCACTAAGTGCTTTAATAAAATCACTTCAAAATTGTAGGCTATTCTCATACTCTGAAATTTCTTTTTTTGAATAGTGGCATAAAACACAAATTACTTTGAGGAAAGAAAACAAAAAGTACATTGCAATTTTCTTAACTGAACATCTGCCTTTTATAAAATTTCCATTACTTATTATCTTATTTCTAGCGACATAAATTTATAAAGGTACACAAATACAATACCAACTAGGTTCCAGGGAAAGTTGGCCATGGATTGTGGTATTGCAGAAAACCTATATATATGTTGTAAAAATGCGACTGGCATCCTAACTTATGCACTTTTGTAGTAACCCACAGAGGTTGCATGGTATGTTCTCAGTGAGCTGTGAAATACAGCAAGTGGATGGAACCCAGAATGAGAGTGGACTTGGCAGTGTTCCAAATCCCTCCCAAGCCCACAGTTACACAGCAAATCCATTGCCAGGTACCGTCATGGTTCCACAAAGTAGACATGTGAACTTCACCTTCCTAATGACCCTGTTAACACTAAAACACACAAATTGAAACTACTTTGTATCAGGGAGTATTAGGAGAATTTTAACAACTGGATTAAAAGGCCAATCAATTGGTGAATCCCCAAGGGAAGTGCTAATGCCAGGGAATAGATTAACTGTTAACTGATTTCAAGAACAAATGGAAAGTGCAAATCGCAGAGAAATGAGGTGGGAGATGAGCAATTGAAAGAATTAGAGCCATAAAAACTGGTGTGAAAAATCTGTAACAGTAGAAAGATGAAATTCTCCTAATTCCTTTGCTTCCCTGCACTGTCCCTCCCCCATCCCATACACACCAGGTTTCACTTTTTCTGCACATGAGAAAATTTTGGCTGATTTATTCTGTTCATTTATTTTCCTGTATAGTATTGTGATAAAATCAGAGGATAGAGATCTGCCCAGTACTGGGGTACTGGAAAGAGAAGGTTGAGTTTATAAGTACATTTCAAATCTTCTCATACTGTTTGCATTTTCTTACCATGTACAAGTACCCAAGGGCAAGCATAGTGTTTTCTGCAGGATATATTTAATTCTAGGCCAGCTCCCCCTACTATCTAGCACATTTCTTGGTCAAACACTTCTACTGTCAATCACTTCCTGAGTGAGTCAATTTATTTCAAATTATATCCCACCCAACACTGCCAATCCACTTACTAGCAAAATGGATTTGAGAAAGCCTATAATAAAAGATTCATAGTAAGGCTGTTAAATAAAACAAGCAAATAAAATGCATGGAAAGAAAGAGGGAAATAAAAAAAAACCCAGGCAAATGTATTGACTATGATTGAGCAATAAGCACAGCTCCAAGTTTCCTGAAAGGAAAGGCAGAAATGGAAACATAATGGGTGATGTCATTCTTGTTGTCTGGAAAAAGATTTCGCGTCTGCTTATTGAAAGCAGGCATTTTTACCAGGTGCTGATGTCTAAGACATTGTGCAAGACATTTTGAGAAAACCTTAACTTTAGAGCCATAAGCCCAGCCACTGGTTCTCAGATTTGACCCTGCATAATAGACCCTGAGATGCAGACTGCCCAGCCCCACTCTCAGAGTCTCTCATTCAGTAGATTTGGGGTGGGGCCTGAGGCTTTGCATTTCTTAGTTTCCTGGTAATGCTGATGCTGCCCATCTGGGACCACACTGTGAGCCACTAGGAATTCAGACCAATCATGCCCCTCATGTTAAGGGTCACTGACTCCATCAGTGGTTCTGCTGAAGACCTGGAGATGCACCTCATACATGTATAAACTGATAAGAGCATTTCAAAAGCTAATGAGGCCAAATACATACCTTTCTTATGACCTAATCAAAAAATAAAGATAAAACTTGAGGACAGCTGTAGATATAAATGTTTTGTGCATGCCTATGCTCTTCTTAATACAAATGTATTACACATCATCTGCCCTAACAGGGTTGAGATGGGACCTGATGATGCAAATTTATGAAATACTGACTTGCATTAACAATAGCCTCGCTTTACCCACACCAAAAGCTGGTCTCCTGCCAACATCCAAAATACATTATAATTCAATTCCAACATCAAGAATCAATGACCTTTAGACAATCTGCACTTTTCTCTCCTTTTCTGTTGACATGGGGAATGGAAAAGTTACTGCATCAGGAATAAACATAGGGCCTTTCTCTGGAGAAGGAAGAGTTACTTTTCAGGTAAACAATCTCATTTATCATCCAACATCCCTGGGGGGTAAGCTGCACCTTAGTCACAAGACTAGAATGCTGTGTCTGATACCACCATGTCTAACCCCTACTTAATTCATGATTGTCAGAAGAAAATATTGCAGATTTTTGTGCCACAGAAAATAACTAGTACATTTAACAACTGCACCCAGATACAAATCACAGCAAGCAAGTACACATATACACGTGTGCATGTGCATAAATATTCATATATGTTGGCACCAACAACAGCATATTTTAGAAGATTAAAAATAACAAAAATTATATCCAACAGATGCACTTGTCAATGTATGCATTATAACTCAAGAGAAAGGTTAAAATTTTTTAAAAATTTTAAACTAAAAGTGCTCTGAGATCTTTGTGTTTCAGTAAGTTTAACTGGGTTTCAATGGTTCAGTTTAACAAACTTTAACTAAGTATCTACTAAAGGCCAAGCATGTGTTAGAAGCTCAGAAAGCTTTACATAAACCCTACTCTAAGGTGTTTACCTATGAATGAAGTATCACTTATACTAAGTAGGGATTTCCACATAGTTAGATGGGATGTTGGATGTATAGCCAAAGAACATCATCGATTCTCAAGAACTGGACACTTATTTCCTCCTGGGGCTCCCAGGGATTTCTTGGAAGTCATGACTAGACAGATGCCTTACAGGTGAGTCAAAGTCAGCTGGAACAAGAGGGGCATGGTGGAGATCCTGTGTCAGGCATCACTGGCTGCCTATCCCAAACCCAATCACCCCTCCTTCACTACAAGCGGAACCATTTAACTTAAGGTGGCAACCTGCCAGACCTAACAAACACTTCCCACAATTCTCTAAGAGGTAATTCTGACACATTCCTGCCTGATGAGATTGGTGGGAGCTACTGATTGGGCTGCCCCAGAAAGCATCAGATTTGGCTTTTGTATTTCCTTCTTAATCTTTCACCCTTCCTCCTGCCTAAAACACAGACAAGAAGCCGAAATGTGTGGCTGTCATTTTGAGGCACATGACGTACGTAAAGATGAAATGAGACTGGTTTCTTGGAGCTCTCACACCTACCTGGGACCTACTTTCCTTATTACTGAGGAAAATGAATCCCTATTTAGCTTAAGGCCCTAGAGTAAGGATGCAAACAGAAACCCATTTCATACACACACAATGTGATTTAAGAATTACTATTTTATTTTCACGTGCTGAGGAAGGTCCCAAATTTTAGAGCAAACACTAACATCCAAAAGCAAACTATTTGTATTCTTTACTCTTACCAAAATATGAAAAACTGCCCTAACACTTTTGTAAAATGCTGTCATAATCAAGTAGCAAACACTATAAACAATACTGCTACCATAGAGTTTAAATGTGATATTTAATCATAAGTTAATAAAATAACACAATTAGAACAGCTAGTACCATTTGTAGTTTTTCCCCCCAAAAGTTCACATGAACACAATACCAGAGGTTAAAGATTTGTTTACATATTTGTTCCTCTCTTATCCTCCTGAAAGAAACTGAGTGATGGACACACCACCAATCCATGTGTCTATGCACCCACATGGACACCCGGTCACTGGTGCGTGCACACACACACACACACACACACACACACACACACTGATCCCTTCCACTTGTGTCTTCCTTACATAAAATCACGAGTCTCAAACACTGATGTTGCTCTCTCTGTTTCCTACATAAACAGGCATCTGAGACTCAGCCCTATCAATCACAAAGGGTTTTCAAATCCATTTCTTTCTTATCCCCAGCAAGAATGTGAAGAGCCAGGTAAGGATGGAGTAAGGAACAAGAAGTACTCAGAGGACATGCTGCTGCTGCTGCTGCTGCTGCTGCTGCTGCTGCCACCACCCACACAAGACACAGCACCAGAGACACAGCAGCCCTTGTGCTGGGACTTCCTGCAACGCCACCACCAGGGAACGAACCTTCAGCTAAGCTGTGCCCGGAGGACTTGGACACTTGCAGAGGGGATGTGTCAGTCCTGGATCCTGCCCTAGCCAGCTTTCCCCCATGACAGCCCCACTGGCCTCTCCTCCTGTATCGTTAGGGCTTGCCTGCCATCTATGGTCTCTAGACTGTGTGTTCCTGGACCTTTAAACTAAACTTGAAGATAAAACAGTGGTCCAACAAAGCTTTGCCGATGCAGTGTTTTTCTTTAAAAGAACACACAAATGCAGGAAAAAAATAAAATAAAAAGGCAAAAGCCAAATAACACATACTGTCTCCAGCTACCCCTTTTTGTGCTTTGACAATGGAGAAGTCTATTCTTCCTATTTGGAAATTTGGAAATTTTGGACTATCTCTTAGCATCCCTCTAATGAATTATTTATTTACATTTATTACTAATACATTAATATTCAGAATTTATTTATTTTGGGGGGAATGCAAATATAGAACTTTTAATAGTATGTTTTCTGTTTATTTCTTTAATTTTAAAAATTTATTTATTTATTCTATTTAGGTTTACATGATAACAGAGTGCATTTTGACTCATTGTACACAGAAGGAGCACAACTCTTCATTTCTCTGGTTGTATGTGATGTAGAATCACAACATACATATGGTCATACCTAAAGCTAGGACTATGATGTCCATCATATTCCACCATGTTTATTGTCTCCCTGCCCCCTCACCTCCCACCCCTGTGACTAAAGTTCCTCCATTCTTCCCATGTCCTCTCCCACATTATGGATCAGCATCCACTTATCAGAGAACATTTGGCATTTGTTTTTTTGGGATTGGCTTACTTCACTTAGCATGATATTCTCCAACTCAATCCATTTACCTGCAAATGCCATAATTTTATTCTCTTTTATTGCTGAGTAATATTCCATTGTTTATATATACCACAGTTTCTTTATCCATTCATCTACTGAAGGGCATCTAGGTTGGTTCCACAGTTTAGCTATTGTGAATTGAACTGCTATAAATATTGAAGTGGCTGCATCACTGTAGTATGCTGTTTTTAAGTCTTCTGGGTATAGACCAAGGAGTGGGATAGCTGGGTCATATGGTGGTTCCATTCCAAGTTTTCTAAGGAATCTCCATACTGCTTTCCAGATTGGTTGTACCAATTTGCAGTCCCACCAACAATGTATGAGCGTGCCTTTTCCCCCACAACCTCGCCAACACTTATTGTTGTTGTATTCTTGATAATTGCCATTCTGACTGGAGTGAGATGAAATCTTAGGGTAGTTTTGATTTGCATTTCTCTAATTGCTAGAGATGTTGAGCATTTTTTCATATGCCTGTTGATCAATTGTATATCTTCTTCTGTGAAGTTTCTGTTCAGCTCCTTGGCTCATTTATTGATTGGGTTGTTTGCTTTTTTGGTGTGAAGTTTTTTGAGTTCTTTATATATCCTGGAGATTAGTGCTCTATCAGATGTGCGTGTGGCAAAGATTTGTTCCCAGAATGTTGGCTCTCTGTTCACTTCATAGTTTCTTGTGCTGAGAAGAAGCTTTTTAGTTTGAATTCATCCCATTTATTGATTCTTGATTTTACTTCTTGTGCTATAGGAGTCTTGTTTAGGAAGTAATGTCCTAATCCGACATGATGAAGATTTGGGCCTATTTTTTCTTCTATTAGGTGTTGGCTCTCTGGTCTGATTCCCAGGTTCTTGATCCACTTTGAGTTGAATTTTGTGCATGGTGAGAGATAGGGGTTTAGTTTCATTTTGCTGCATATGGATTTGCAGTTTTCCCAGCACCATTTGTTGAAGAAGCTATCTTTTCTCCAGTGTACATGTTTGGCTCCAAACATGTCTAGTCTAGTATAAGATAACTTTGTCTAGTATAAGATAACTGTATTTAAATGAGTTCATCTCTGTGTCTTCTATTCTATACCTTTGGTCTACATGTCTATTTTGGTGCTAGTACCATGCTGTTTTTGTTACTATAGCTTTGTAGTATAGTTTAAGGTCTGGTATTGTGATACCTCCTGCTTCACTCTTCTTGCTAAGCATTGCTTTGGCTACTCTAGGTCTCTTATTCTTCCAAATGAATTTCTTTAATTTTTTTTTAAAAATGTTCTATTGAGTTAAACATGACAGTAGAATGCATTTTGAGACATATACAAATGGAGCACAACTTCTCATTCCTCTGGCTGTACATGGTACAGAGTCACACAAGTAGTGCAATCACATGTATATCGGGTAATAATGTCTGTCTCATTCTACCATCCCTCCCATCCCCACAACCCCTCCACTCTCCTTGCTCCCCTCTACACAATCCAAAGTTCCTTCATTCTTCCCTCCTCCTCCTCCCCATTATAGATCAGCATTTGCTTATCAGAGAAAAAATTTGACATTTGGTATTTTGGGATTGGCTTATTTCATTTAGCATGATATTCTCTAGTCCTATGCATTTACTGCAAATGCCATAATTTCATTCTTCTTTAAGGCGGAGTAATATTCCATTGTCGAAATGTACCACATTTCCTTTATTCATTCATCTGTTGAAGGGCACCTAAGTTGGTTCCATAGTTTAGTTATTGGGAATTGAGCTGCTATAAACATGATATGGCTGCGTCATTATAGCATGCTGATTTTAAGCCTTTGGGGTATAAACGGAGGAATGGGTCAAATGGTGGTCCCATTCCAAGTTTTCTGAGGAATCTTCATACTGCTTTCCATAGTGGTTGCACCAACTTGCAGTTCCACTAGCAATGTATGTGCGCACATTTTCCCCACATCCTCGCCAACATTTATTATTGCTTGTATTCTTGATGATTGTCATTCTGACTGGGGTGAGATGAAATCTTAGAGTAGTTTTGATTTGTATTTCTCTAATTGCTAGAGATGATGAATGTTTTTTCATGTTTGTTGATCAATTGTATTTCTTCTTTTGAGAAAAGTCTGCTCAGTTCCTTAGCCCATTTATTGATTGGGTGTTTTTTTGGTGTTAAGTGTTTGGAGTTCTTTATATATATGGAGATAAGTGCTCTATCTGAGGATATTCATAATTTTATATTTATATTTTATGATTTATAATTAACATATTATCATTTTTTGTTTTGGTTTTATTTGTTTAGATATCTTTGCTCTGTATTTTGAATGTTTTTTCTCTTTGTCTTCTGGGCTGACAGATCACCCCTACACTCCCTATATTCCATATGTGTTTGACCTTTTGTGGGGCATGGATCCCTTTGGCAGTCTAAAGAAAGCTATGGACTCTTACCCAATATAGCATTTTTAAGTGCATAAAGTTAAATTCATAGTTCATAGAATGACTAGGAAAATCAATTATATTTAAATATCAGTATCACAATATTGCAATACAAAAACTCTGTAACATAATAACACCTATGTTTCTGTGTTATAACAGTAAGTATCAAGCTCTAGGAGTAGTGAACAATTCCAATTACAAGCAGTGACAGATCTTCAACAGTATTCCAGGTGTATGCAACAGGTATAATGTTACATAAAAATGTTTTTGTTTTCATTGGTTTTATCTTGTGGCAAAATCACAGTTTTGGTTTCATTAGATGATATGAAAAATAAAGGTGTATTTCTTCATAAACAGAAAATTTCCACCCATCAAAATTGCCACTGCTTGATTTTTTAAATACCCTATTCAATTCTCCACTCAAACGCATAACTGTATACACAGGTGACAGTCATTTTGACAATGCAAATATCAATCAAAATGAAGTCATCTGGGCTGGGGTTGTGGCTCAGTGGCAGAGCGCTTGCCTAGCATGCTGTGAGGCACTGAGTTTGATCCTTAGCACCACATAAAAATAAATAAATAAAATAAAGGTATTGTGTCCATCTACAACTAAAAAATGTATATATGACGTCATCTTGTCACCCTGGTCCTCCAGCCATACCACTGCTCCCTCTCTGGAAGCAATCACAGTTAGCAATTTCTTGGGTGTCTTTTCCACATACTGAAACTTTCATTTTAAAAGTCCTTTGTTTAAAGTCTAGAAAACCTTTTTGATTACAATGGGCTTAGTTGATGATAATCATTGTTTAAATGATCATTGTTTAAATGATCATTGTTCTCTCTTCATTCAATTTAACTAGCACCACTTGTCTTCTGTTTGTTACTCTCTGGTATCTGAGCCTCTTCCATTGGTGTGGATCACTCACTACTTTCTTCACCTGCAGAATCAGGACAAGCCATTGGATTGACTCCAAGAGAGCAGGCTCGGGCTAGGATGGACAAAGTCTGCTATCTGTTCTCCATCAAGGTCCCTAGGAAATCTCCTCTGCCACTTAAGCCTTCTCAGTGGCAAAGATGACTTCTGAAGAAAGTACAGCAACTCCCCCTGAAAATCCACCTGGAGCACTTTCAAGACAGCCACAGAAAAAAACAGGACACACAGAACCATCCTCTTCACCCCATCATATTGCATAATAAGGGTGACCTTTCAAAATGAGAAAGATTAAACTTCATAATAAAAGGGCAAATTTTCCCAAGAAAAGGCAATGGCCATATCATAGTCATACAAATAAAAGGACCATGGAAATTATAGAGCATAAGGAAGTATATGGAAGAGACAATGACTAAAGAAATAAGAAGAAAATGTCCCTATGTTGCAAGAAGACTTCAATTGGCCAAATGAAATAGCTCTTCCAGTTGCAGGCTAAGAATGGATTATAAAGCTGGTGTGGTGGCGGCATACACCTATAATCCCAGCTACTTGGGAGGCTGAGGCAGAAGGATTACAAATTCAAGGCCAGCCTGGGTAAGAGAGTCAACCCCATTCCCCTCAAAAATGGGTAGCAGTTATAAGAAATTTCTGTCAATGCAGTGCAAACTATGGCACTTGCTAGAAGAGAGAAAAGCTATTGTTTTTGTATGTTTATCATCTTACTATATTCCATCTTTAATTTAATTTTTTCTTTCTTTCTTTCCTTCTTTGCTTCCTTCCTTCCTTCCTTCCTTCCTTTCTTAGTGAAGTCTTTTGGGGTTGCTAAAAACAGACATCAGCACAGACAGAAAATTTTATCTTCTCCAATATTGACTTTTTTATTTTCTTGTCTTATATTTTATAAAACCTCCAAAAATCTGTTAGTAAGTGACAACAGCAATCTTAGTTCTGATTTTAATGAAAAATCTCAAAAGCTGCTAGATAAAAATGACAAGTTACCTACAAAGGAAGAAAAATTAGACTGGCATCCACTTCATTTTCACAGTGCTGAGAGAAAAGAATTGCATTCCCAGATTTCTACACCCATACAAGATATCATTCAATTCTCAGAGTAAAAGGAATATTGAAGGTAGCTTAACAACTCCAATAATATAACTCAGTTAATTCTTGGATAACATTTTTTCAGTGTCAGGTTCTATTCTTAGCACTTCATTTATTATGACAGTTTGTCTACACAGGAGGCAACCACTAATTCCCTCCCCTCCTTTCCACTCTTCCAGCTCAAGAGAGTCAAAGAGAAAGACAGGAAAGGAGAACAAAGACAGTCGTGAGAAGCAAACCTTCCAAATATATTATGAAATCTAAATGGATAATGATACTGTGGCTGAGAACATGTGAATTAAATGTTAAAGATTCCTAAAGTGAGAGATAAACTGCCAGGGTATACTGTCAGTCAAAAATAAAAGAAAATGTAGGTGTTGGAGATGGAAACAGGGCTGAAAGCAGGAGGGGGAGAAGGAAGCAAAATCACTCTGAAGTTCTTAGGATAAATTTCTACAGATATATATTAACATAACTGACTCAACAAGTGGAAAACTGAACCAACAGATGAGTGTAGGAGCAAAGGGGAAAGTAAGTTTCTGCCATTAAAAAGGAAGGCAGAAATAGTTCCAAATAACTATTTACGAGTTCCATATAACTTATAAACAATAGAAATATATTATTTTAATTATTCAATACTATAGAATCACAGGGAAAAACCCCTAAGCCCATTCTAAGAAAAGGGTTTAACTCTAAAATCAAAACTGATAAAGTATTATAATAAAGAAAAACTACAGAGCTATCTTACTTGTAAATGTTTGCAAAAATTCTAAATTAAACATTACCAAATAAAACCAAAAAGTATATTAAATAAATATTGCCAATAACCAAGTGGAGTTTCTACATTAGCAAATGAATTAGTATCACTCACGATGGCAACAAATACATGAAATAAAGGCAGTTGGTCACATCAATAGGTTCTAGAAAAGCAACTGGTGAAATTTAGCAGCCATTTTAATAAAACTTAAACTATGAAAAAATAAACCTCTTGAAACGTGAAAATACCTAACCACAGAAAATCAGTTGCAAGCATCACTCCAAACACATGCCAGGAATAAGATAGGATAATTGCTATTATCAAAATTCAACAGGAAAAAAGTGGTGAATATAAATAGAGTAAGTGGGAAGACAAACCTTTTCCCTACTTTCTAATGATATGTTTATACTGCCAGGAATTAGAACTCATTTTAAAATAAGTACTAGATTCAATGAATGAATGACTGAGAGTCAATCAGGTGACTGAAAAGTTCAGCGCTTTTCTTTATATAACAAACATTGGAAAATAATAGCATTGTAACAACATTAAAAATAAAATAAAAGAGATAAGTATATGAATTCAAAATTCACATATATTTAATTAGAAAAATTCAAAATTCACACACCTATGTGATTAGAACACAAATTTTAAACATGAGGATAATATATTTTTAGGTTAAGATCAAATGCCAAAAAATTGGCAAGAACTTTTTTTTTACAAGACAATAATGAATAAGAGGCATTCTGGACTTAAATTCATTAGAATCAAAACATGGCATGGTAATAAATAACAGAACAGATTGGTGATCCCAGAAATAAATTCCAGTGCCAATAGAAGCACTATGATCTGAATGTTGTCATTCCCCCAAAAATTCATATGTTGGAGACCAGTCCTCAACATGGTGATATTAGAATATGGGCTTTCAGAAAGTAATTAGGACAGAAGGGCTCCACTCTCATGAATAGAATTAAACTTCATAAAAGAGACCTCAGAGAGACACCCTTGGTCCTTCTACACATGGGCATGGATAGCAGGCACTATCTCAGGAGGTGGGCCCTCACCAGACACTGAAGCTGCTACCATCTTGACTTTGGATTTTTCACCCTCTAGAACTATAAAAAATTAGCTGCTGTTGTTTATAGTATTTCAGTCTATAATATTTTGTTACAGTTTCTAGAACTAACTAAAATACAAAGCTTCAATATGACAAAGTGAGTATTGTGATCCACTGTAGCTCACATACAGCTGACTATACATAGGAAAAAACAAAAAAACAAAAATAGGGCTAGCTTCTACTCACAGCCTATTTTAGGCCACTAGAATAAATTGGCCCTATACCATCCCAAGAAGGGAAGTCCACAAGATACTGCTGAATAAAAAAAGTAATGCACAGGGAATACATATTGCAGTAATCCCATTATCTTTAGAACATCTTGTCCCACATTCAGTGGATAATGGATCCTAAGCACACAGCCAAGACTAGTTTGCATGATGCCTTTTTATACAAAACAAAACAAATATACACATTCGTAGATGGTCATCTAAACATGAGAGAAGTATACAGTACATAAACCAGGTTATTCAGTATTGGTTCATGGTTATGGGGATGGGGAAAGATGTTAAGGGAAGAAACAATCTATTTTGTTTTGCTTGTTTTAGGTACTGGAGATAGAGCTCAGAGGCACTTTACCACTGAGCTACATCCCAGCCCTTTTTTATTTTGAGATAGGGTCTCACTAAATTACTTTAGGCCTAACTCAGTTTCTGAGGCTGGCCTCAAACTTGGGATCCTCCTGCCTCAGCCTCTCAGCTGCTGAGATTATAGGTGTGCATCACTGTGCCCAGCAACAATATGATTTTTAAAAGATATCTATGAGAAATAAAATGTGTAATATGTTCTAAGTAGTAAAAAATTCTTTATATAACATACACCAGAAAAAAATACAGAAAAGGATATGCATCCAAATGTTATTCACAATCATCAGACAAATGGAATTTCAGAATATTTTACTTTACACAATCAGAAAAGACACAAATTTTATTACCAAAAGAGTGTTCAAAATTATGAAATTTAAAACTTAGTTTTAAAATATATTTAGAAGAGATGTCAAGTTAAGGAAAGTGTCCTTCATATTGTTTTGTGTGAGGTTTAATTAAAGCATAGAATAAAAGCCTATAACACAGGTGCCTGACACAGGCAAATGACTGCTATATTGCTAATATTTACAGAATTTTAGAGGTCACTTGTTGACAACTCTGTTGATTTAGTAAAACTGAAACCCAGAGCCAAGGGAAGTGCATGAGAAACTAAGGGCTCTGAAATCACCTCCATCCAAGAAACCAAGAATATGGGCTGATTTCCTCCACACAACTGTACAATGAGAGGAGATGACATCACTGTGAGTTCAAAGCTGAAGAGAAAACATTTGCTTCTGACTTTGCAAACAGAAGGTGTTCAGTGCTAGAAACCTGACAGTGGAAGCTGATTACTGCATTTCTATTTTACACTGTCAAGCCACCTAATTTTCAAGCAAGCTTTGTATAGCATCTTCCTCTCTCCATCAGGTTTGGAGCAGCCCTGCCAATCACACTTGGCACCAGGGTTTTCGAAGCCCACCACCAAGGAGAGAAGCCATACCCTTAGCAGTCAGTGTGTTAAACCCCAGCAGCTAACAGCTGTAATAGATTCCAGGAGAACTGGTTAAAATGCTTTTTAAAATGTATCCATTCTTGTTAGCTGGGGAAAGCTAATCTCATCTTCTCTCACAGTATAGAGCAACCCAGATCTCTTAATCTTCTTCAGATTTGTGCATAATACCTTCTGAAGTTCAAGTAATGTCATGTCCAAAAAGGCAGCTCCTGAGCGCAGCCAGCTCTGCAGCCTGCCACGGGTTGCAGTGGGCAGGACCACATGGCTTCTCAATCTTCCTGCCCAGGCCACCCTGTCCACCCACCCTCCCCCCATTCCTTCTGTCCACAAACTCAGTGGGCCTTAATACTCGATAAATTGGCTATTTAGCCCCTTCTAGTAAGTATCCTCAAAGAGCAACACTAAGGCTATTTATTTTCAAAATTTATGCTTCTGTAGTTGTGAGACGAAAATAACACTGTAATCTTCACACAGTAAAGAGCTTTGAATTAACATGCGCACCCGTAGTCATTTACGACCAGACTGACTTCCTTTGCCTTGCTGCTGAAAATGCTAGAAACAAGAATGGGTTTTAAATGGAAGCTCCACAAGCTAAATCAGCCCTCAAAATACTTCTGATGGCATCTATTTACATGTGAAACTGAAAAGCTATAGATGAATAAATATATTCAGATGTCTGATTATAATTACCATGAAAAAAGGCTTTTATAGTTGCCACTGAATCATTTTAACTTCAGAAGTAAAGAAGGGCTTCGGTGGGACTGTCCGCATTCAGGTGGGCATTTCAAAAGAACACAAGACCCCACCTGTGTTTTTCATTATGCACCTGAGCCAGTCTGAGCACTGATTTCCAGTGGGGTCAACACAGAAAACAATGTCCTCTCAATGGACAAGGAATTTTCCCAGGGGGTCAAAATTGGAACAAAGGAATTTCAAAAGAATAGATAGCCAGTACATTCATATAGCCTTAAAAATAAATAAATGACATAAAATAACATTATACCTCCATACTGGGCCATCCTGCTTATGTGAATGGCAGTAACACCCAATACAATGTGATGGCCACTTCCTTGCCTCAGGGGTACCTTGAATTGCCATAGAGCTGAGAGAAAAGCTAAAGTATGCCAAGCACTCACAAATTCCACCTTCCTCGTACTCAATTCAAATGGCCACCAAGAGAGTGTTTTCTGCAACTATAGTAACTGTGCCTTTCATATCCACATTTCTATGCCCATACTTCACCCCAACTGCTCCAGAATGAGATCTCCAACTAACATCTACATTCCCATCATCACACCTGCTGCTGTGGACTCAATTATTTTCTTCCCCCAAAATTCACCTGTTGAAGCTCTAACCCCCAGTGTGACAGCATTTGCAGATGGGGGCCTTTGGGAGGCATTAGATTTAGATGAGCTCAGGAGGGTGGGATCCTAGAACAGGATTAGTGTCTTTACAGAAGACACGAGAACGATCCACCACCACCTTCCCCAACCACATGAGGACACAGCAAAAGGACAGAGATCTGCAAACAGAGTGGGCCCGCAGCAGTACCCAAATTGACTGGCACCTTGCTCCTGCCTCTAGAATTGTGAGAAAATGGCTGTTATTCAAGCCAACCAGTCTGTTGCATTTTGTCATGGCAGTCTGAGCTGATCAAGACATCTGCCTTCCCCAGCTTTCTGCTACTCCATTTCTTGTCCCTGATCAGCCAAACCATTCATCCTGCCAAGGGTACATTGCTTATTCTCTACTTGGGATACATATAAACACATTTTCTTCTATTTAATACACCTCTTCTCTTTTACTTGGTCAGCCACACATTCTTGAGTAGCCTGAGAATCACTGTTGTGAAACAGGGATCAAATACCTCCCCTTATGAGAATCAAACCAAATAATGTACACGGAAAGCATTTTATAGATTGTAAGGAGCCATATAAATGTGAAATGTAATTATGCTATTTTAGCTCCTTTGGTGGAATCTGACCTGGATGCAAAAGCACAGTTCCAGGGACCAAATAACTGTTTTTTAAAGCCCTACAAACAAGCAAACAAAAATGATCTATAATGGTCTATACCATCCTCTAAGGTGAGTTACTTCAAGACAAGCAAATTTTCTCCATAAGCAGGGGAAAAGAAGGGAAGGACTGGAATGAGTCAAAGCTCAAATATGGTTTATGAACTTCCTACATCAGACTGACAGTGCTATTGAACAAGTGGTTCTCTCGTTCAACTGTGAGATGCTCCAGGTAAGCACCAAGTCCTATCTTTGCAACTCTAGACTCCATCTGAGCACCTGGCACATAGCAAGACTCAAGCACTCAATGAACAAAGATGATACACATTCAAGAGAATGCTCAAAAGTGTTTTCTCCTGCTCATGGTAGGTTACTAATTATAACCTTCAAGATTCTTCTTTGAGAATTCACAGCTGCATAGCATGGCTTTGGCTTTGAAGTCAGATGTACCTCTATAATGACAGTGATTCTGCCTCTGGCAAGTATTTCTGTTCCTTCCTCTGTAAATGGGATACTAATTCTCACCATCCAGGTTTGTTGTGAATGTTAGAGGAGATACATAAAAAGCACTTAGAATATTACCCAATGTAGTATATGTGCTCAATAAGGTTTTTTCATTATTTAAGAAGCTCTTCAAAGAAGAATCTACATATGAGCCCAATTATATCCACTAAATGTTTTAACCTGTTCATCATCTATAAATTATATCTAGCAACATTTCCATTCAATTAACTGTCTACACTATTCTGTGACTGTGATTGTAATATTAACAAAATAGATTTAGCTATCATAAGACTTGATGTCCTAAGTTTTAAAATGTAAGCTAGGAAAAATGGGATCCTAATTAGAATAAGTTATACTCCATGTATGTGTAACATGTCAAAATATACTCTACTGTCAAAATATCTAAAAAGAACAAATTAAAAATTTTTAAAAAGTTTAAAAAAAGAAATGTAAGTTAGGGTATCTTGGGACAAGCAATAGAGACAGAGCCTGCATGGCTGAAGGAGTGGACCCTGCTGCAACAATTCTAAGTGGCATGGTCCCAAGGTATTTTTTAGAAAGTCAGAAAGTCAATTATTTTTAAGTGGAGCCCCTGGGCAAAGTCAGCATCACCAACATGCAAACCTGCAATGAAATGAAACCACAGGTAGCCCTGGAAAATTAGGAGGTAGGAAACCAGGGCAAGCCAGGGCTTCCTAAACTCCCCAAAGCAGGAGAACCCACATGCACTCAGTGTTACAGCTGTGACATGTGTGCAGGTCTCTCCTGAGTAACAAGAGCACACACTACCCCTTTTCCAACAAATGGACCAGAGATCATTCAAAGCAGAGGAGAGGTAAGATATTGAGGATAAGAGGCAAGAGAGGCAAACTGAAAGACAGGGCTGAAGGATTAACCACTGCAAAGCCAAAGAGCTTCAACACTGGCCAAGGCTTCTTTTAACGTCAATATATAGCACTCTAAAATCACTCAGGATCCAAATTATGAGTGAAATACCTGGAAAGAATATCTACTGGCAGGGAATTGAATGCAAAATCATTCTAGTCACATCTGAGGGAATCCCCTGTACTGCAGCTCCAAGACAGAGAGGACTTGGGCTCCTTGTCTACAGGACGTGTGCAGCAGGATCCTGGGGAGTACCGATTAGAAACGTGAAGCCATCTACCTACACTCTAGGCCTTGCCCAGCAGGGATCAACACTACTGCACAAAAGACCTTGCAGAACAAAAAATAAAGAGACCAAACCTAAGCCCCATTGCAGTGACAGGTCAAAACTCTTAATCCAGGTGACCTTTGCTTCTATTCAAATACAGCCATTATCAAGAAAATGTCTGTGGTTTCAGTCTGTAAGCCAAGAAGCAGACAACCACAGTTGTGCCCTCAGGCCATTCATTAAGGAATGGGGTCATTTTGGCTTCTGTTTCTAATCTTCATATTTTTCTAATTTGGTTTGATTCTCTAAATGCTTAAATAGGCCATTCTCCCTAAAGTCAGTCCCAGGCCTAGCTATAACTATAGCATTTTTATGTCATAAAAATGTAATTTCTTCAGGTGTCTTGATTTTAGTAAACTTGGAAAAGCATAATCAAATCAACTGAGTGAAACAGGGTACCCCCAAACCTCCCCTCTTTGTATGACTGGCCTGACCTTCTCAGGAAAATTCAGGACGGTATTTCTGCCATGAATGAGCTTCCCAGGAAAAGGTTAGGGAGATTGTTATCGGAGTGGAAATTAAGAAAAGTGCTTCCTCAAAAGTCACAAAGGGACTACAATTTCATGAATCTTTAAAAGCTGAGGTTTAGGTTTTTCTTTTCATTTCTTTTCTTTAACCTCCTAGTCACTCTCTCTTCCCCTAAAACCATGGCATAATGGATCTGTGAATCCTGTGCTGTAACTTTATCTGAAAATGCCCACCGTAAAATTCAACAAAGTATGCTGTACAGTACTAACTAACCTATTCCGTTGGGTAAGAACTTTCCTAATCCTCCCAGGGAAGGAATAAGATAATGTGCCTAACATTAGAAAGGGTGAATTTGACCAGAATGTTGAGAATTTCTAATCTTTCTTTTAATGTGAATCATAGTACCATTAACTTGAATGTAACTAAGGCTAACTTGACCAGCTCATAAAATACCAACAGAGAGAGGACGGAAAGGTATTCAACTCCAGTGAAGCTAAGAGTATGTGGAAAACAGGTTTGTAAAGGGAGCTCATCATCTTGTAAAAAGAAACCAAGCACTGAAACGGAATTACATGACTCCCCTCCAGGCTAGCAGGCTAGCAGCACATTCCACCTCCCCTACCAGCATCCTCATTTTTGAGGTATGAAAGTTTGCAGCATTAACTAATTCCTAGATAATGTGCTCCTGGCACATAATTTAGCATAAGGACATCATTGTGTGTGGCTTTGCTTAATGATGGATTCCAGTGCTCCTGGGTCGTCTTTGTCTTTTTCTCCTAACTATCCACAAATGCAGAGGAGGGTAAATGCCTACCCAAGAGGGCTTGAGACTCAGCCCAAAGTAAAAGCGGAAGTTTCCTTGACGCCTTATGTTTGTGTGTTTGCTTTTTAAATGTGTTAATTGCATTCTATTCCATAACGTATCCATCTGTCTTCATACAAAAGCAATATGTTTTTTAATTCAAGTGAACGATTCAGGATGCTGTGCCCTTGTGTATCTGTGGTATACTTAGAGTATCAATTTGCATTATCTTCTATTTCTATAGAAATTCACTTAAATTTTAATTCCCTCTATCCTTGAAGACCAACTGTAGACAAAAAAAAAAAAAAGAGAGAGAAAAGTAGCTAGATATATTTAAGTATTTAAGTAAAAGCTAAGCCATTATTTATAAATATTTAGAGGAAAGAGAATATTTTACTTTTACTACTCCCTCCCCTCAATCTCATCCTCTATACTGCAGTGGAATTGGTAGCCACAATTTTTGCTATTTTCCCAGTGCCTTTCTTTGCAGCTATTTGAAAGCTGTGCCAAGTGGGTAGCATCTAGCCCAGACCTAGATGGAATATCCACCTCCTTAGATACAAAGATTGGTTTAGGCATGGGCATGTGGTCAACCAAAGCCAACCAGAAAATCCCCCAGCACTTCTGCCCTGGAGATGGTAAGAAAGATCCTCCCTTTCCTTATATTGTTACTATGTAGGAAATAACTGAGGAAGTCAGTGGCCATCTTTATCACTGAAAAAGGACTCCTGAGAATTAGGTCAATTCACCGAAAACAAGTGCTGAGGGAGAATCAGAGGGGAAGAAAGACTAGAGACTTGTGGAAAGAAAGGCCTAGACAGACACATGGAGATCAAGTTCTGATGACACCATTTTAACCCCTAGATTCTAGTCTACCTGAGCCAGATCATATTAGATGATCTAAGACAGAGTCAGTCATTTACAACAGAATCACAATATACTTTCCAAAATCAAAATATGGGCAAATGTGATTCTCAAGTTCAAATCCTTCAATGTTCCCTATCTTGTATTTAGAAGGAATCCAAATTGCTTAGTGTATCAAGGTAATTCGTAAACCTTCCATGGGTCTAGAGTGACTGGTGAGCCTTGGTTTTGGGCATTACATGCAAAGGCCATTGGGAAGATGCTCCAAGTCTTGATAAAGCACATCTTACCATTTTTCTCAGTGTATTTCATTGTTCATAGTTCTAGCTCCCTGGATAATCTCTCACCTACTCACTATTGTCTGACCTGTTGTTCCTCTTGCTAGGAGTGTCTCAACTGCATTGTCTACCTGGTGGACATTCATTCTTCAATCTCAGTGCAAATGATCCCCACTTTAAAACTCTTCCCCAATCCTTTCCCACAGAGTCTACTCATTCTTGGCTTCCTTAATACTCTCAGAGCACCCTCACTCCCTTAAAATTGTTCACCCACTGCTCGCCACCTGACTAGGGGCTCCTCTAACCTGCAACCTGTTCTGTTTGTCTGCATCTCCAGCACCTAAGCCAGTGCCTCCCATGCAGGAAACCTTATGTGCATATTTACTACATAAAAGAATGAATCAGTGACATTACCTTATTATTTAAAGGGCAAGGTGAGAAAGGGAATGAAATTAAATGCCAGCTTGCCTCCTTCCACCTGGAACCCAGCCAAGGACCTGTTATTCAAAATGATCTGGCCTGAGACAGAAGCATCAAGAGGACAAAATTCAGAAAACTAGAATTATCAAAACATTTTCTTTACCATCCTACCATCCATACTTGATCCCAATATCCCCTCCACCCTTATTCTACTCACTTGAATCATTTTGTTCAGATGTTTACAGGGGAACCAAGAGTTAATACACCATTGAGAATCTCAAACTGAGGAAGGAGTTCTGGAAAAGCATACATCCATGGTTGATGGAGGGCTTCCACTTGGTCTCATCCTCAGCACTGCAGCCCCTGGCCTTTCCAGGTGAAATGCAGTCCTGCAGTGAGGACAGGATGGTACAGAACATTGTTTTCATTACTAGGAAGCAGAAAGGCTGGAGGGCCAACCCTGACTTATGCACTCCCTGCAAAGGTGATTGGAAGACACTCCAAGTCTTGATGAAACACATCTTCCCATGTTCTCAATTCATTTTATTGTTTATAATCAACAAATAGTGTATATGAGGATTGCATGCAACCATTTGCTGCTTGGCTACAGGCTGACACCTGGAAAGGGCACTAGTTGTGATCTTCCAGAGCCTCCTATTCTGTGTTGACTACAATATACCTTCTATCAATTCTCTCCCTTTTCAGAAATCCCGTTAACCTTCATGTTTGTTCTGATATGTGTATTTTCTAAGTCATTGCTCTTTGCTAAAGAAAAGGGTGTAGTTCTTCACTGCCAATATCATCCTTGCTTACTGCTCTTGCCAGCATCTGGGATGTGTCTATAAGCAATGTTCTCACATCTCCATCTGGGAAGCAGGTAACAGGTCTCCATTCTGAGTCTGAGAATCCAGGACCCATTTTGCCCTCACTGCTTAAGGCTGTGCATTGCAATCAGGCTTCTTTCAGTGAGTTTCCAGCAGCAGAAGGCAAGAGAATGAGATCAGTAAGAAGCAAAAAACCAGGACCTTCCATGTCGATAACAGTATTAAAATTTAAAGCATGCAGTGGATGAGAAATTTGAAAATCATCTCACAAAGAGGGAAAAATGCTCAGGCAGCTGGAAACAGAAATGCTCTCAAAGTGCTACAGGAGGTAAAACTTATACTCTGCCATTACTTTTCTAGATTCTTCTTTCCTTATAACTAAGTTCAGGATAGTCTTCCTTCTAAAAAAGAGGGTGACTTGTTACACTATTAATTTTTTTATAGATATTTCAAAAGGTTAAAGTATATGACTTAAGTTTTAAGGATATATTTATTTTGGAAAACATAGGCAATTATATTTGTATTTATAGGTTTGGTGGGGGCGGGAGGAGATTCCTGATCTTTTGCCAAGATGCACCTGTGAAGAATAGTGGCCATCTTCTAGACCCAAGCACTCCTTAACTGTCAGCTCCTGCAAAAGATGCCCAAGCCCCACCCCACTCTCCAAAGCAAGTAGACAAATGTGCATTTTTTTTTCAGAGCCAGAAAAAAGTCAACAGAACAGAGGTTCTGTTCTCAAAAGGGCACAAACAAACAAGGCTTGATTTCTCTGCTAATCATGGGAAAGGAAAATTTCAGTATCTGTACAAAACCGTCTAATTGCTTTCACTGAATTCACTGGTCATTTCAATTCAAGAAAATAAATCTTTCCAACTGCCTGCCTTAGGAGACCCATTAAATCCCCGAATTCTTAAAAATTCACCAAGGTAACCTTATGCAGACAAGATTAATATTAGGAGTTCATTGCTAGTTTTCCAAATTGCCAATTTCTTCAGCATACCATGGCTTGTCTCTGGCTAATAGTGTTAAACTCAGATAAATGTAATATGTCCTTGCTGGGTTTGTCCTCTTGGGACCTAATGGAAGTAATATGCCTTTCTGATGCTTCTCTGTATACTGCATGCTACATGGAGGGACCCAGGCAAAGAGGATCTGTGAGATAGGCTGAGTTTGTACATGATGAATCAAATCAGGCCCTTCTGAATGCTCCATCCTTAATCATTTGAACTCTACTACCTAGAACTTCATGAACTTTCCTTCAGAGTGAAAGAGAAATCAAAACGGAAACAAACATAAGAGAGAGAAAATGAAAGGTTGGGTCTCATGAAACCTCTTTAAAGTAGAAGGATGTTGGGTTTGCACATAAACACAAACTGGTGAAGAGTGAGGGGGTCCCATTGGCTAGTCCAGAGATCTATGGCAACACCTTGAGACAAGCTGATCTCTGCTATTTCCTCTGTTGTGCCAGCTGTAGTGACAAGACCAGCACCAATGGACAAACACCAAGCCACGTGGGATGTTTCCCTGGACAGTGCCCATGTCTGGACTAGAAGGGGACCTCTGTAAAGGAACAAAGCAGGTGGAGGACATCTCACATTCTAATACAGAAGACTTGGAAGAGACATGTCCCCTAGTAGTGTGTCCTCAATTCCTATGACAAACAAACACAGACATTCAGGAATTTCTATTGGGAGTGCCACCTTGAGTTTCATAAGGGTCACAGGCAAATGCTCAGGAGTTCATGATCAGAATACTTTGCCTTCTGATAATGTCACAAATGGAAATGTCTACCACCTCAACACATAAAATCGGACTCCATGTGCTTTGCTGATTGCCTTAGTAAGTCAAATCTTAACATCCTATAATTGAGAGACTGTCAGAAAATGAAAACCCTAGTATGGGTGCTTGGATGCATGAGTTCATTCATTTGTTCCTTCATTCATTCAACAAAGACTAATGGGCTTCCATTATGTGTTAGGAACTACACTGGGAATACAAGCAGCAATAAGACCTAGTCCTTACCCTTGAGAGGCCTGTAGTACAAAAAAAAGGATAATTTAATGTGACAATTGCTATAATCTGGAATTTTTGTAAAGTATTATTTGTCCATAAAGGAAGATTCAATGACCATCTGCAGGAGTTGGGGAAGGATTCACAAAAGAAACTACATTTAATCTAAATCCTTAGGGATGGAAATAAATTTTATAGAAGAAAAAGAGGTATAGGTCTTCGTATGCACCTCACACTTGAGGAAACTCCACTGTATTATTTACTGATATCAGTTACTAGGAAATTGTCACCACTGATATCTAAAGAAAATGTGCTAGTTCTTTAAACTGAAAAGCTATTAATTTACTAGAAGTATACTCAGTTCACTGGACTTTACCAAACTGATTTCTCTCTATGGTTCTTACACAGTTTCATGGATGGCTTTGACCCATAATGACTTGGTCAGAGAAGGTTCCTCTCATTCTACTTCATGTGCTGTTTCCTTTAGTCACCTGTTATTTGGAGTTTCTTTCAACTAAACCGACTTTAATCTTTGGACCGTACATGTGGCAACACACATGATCGTCAATTCTCTTTGATCTGAAACTAACAAATGTCTAGTTTAATTTTGTGGTACTTTGATAAAAAGATTAAAAGAAGGCTCATGAAAGCAATCACCTTACCTGAAAATACAAATTTTAATAATAATCAATGAGTCAAAAGATGTGATTGAGGTCAGCCTAGTAAGAAATGAGAATACTGCAAAATGAACACTCATTTTGGATAGTTTCTGACCCGAAACCCATTTACCAATCTATTAAAACCCAATGCATTAGTCAAGGTGAATCAACTGGTACAATAAAATTTTAATATTTTCATATCATTTAAAAAGCACTTATTGGACTTGGGAGAATGAAGGGTTTTGGAAATAGTGGTGATACTTGACAACATCTTGAACTTAATTAGTGCCGCTGAAATACATACTTTAAACTGGTAAATTTTATGTTATATATATTTACCACAAAAAATTTTTAAAAAATTGGAATATTTTCTTTTTTAAAAAAGTACTTGTGGGAATATTTTCTCTACAAGTCAGATATTGAAATTCAAAGTTGTTATCCTTACCATTCTTCTTATAGACTATTAAAAGGATCACCAAAGATTCTAGTTCAAACCTTTTGCCTTACATCCTGTGCAGTAACACTATAAGAAAAACCTAGTCTATCTTAAGTAATTCTACAGAAGGCAGTCCACAATATCTTCATAAATTTCTGTTAAACTAATGACCTAACAGAATTATTATAATAGGCTATCAATTTGAATATCCACTCCTTTTATTGACATTCTAAAGTTATTTCAATGCCTATAGTTTTTATGCATGAGCAAAATCTGTGCTTGGTTGTTACAGCACTAAATCTAACTAAATCTTACACAAGATTTGAATGAAACTGTTGAAAGATTTAGAAACTCCAGTGATTTATGGTATAGACAGTAATACCAAACTGAGATGCTGACTGCTGTCAATGTGAGCTTCACAAACATGATTTAAGACACAGAATCCGGTCTCAAAGAGGGTGAATAGAAATGAGCAAATATTCAGAGGGTGGAATTTGTCAAAGAGTTCATTTTAAGAATTAGCATTTTGAAGAGGAGATGTAGCAGCTGAAATTGATTAAACCACTTCTAATACAATAGGGAAATAATCAATCCTACCTTAGAAATTCTAATCATACCTAAGGGAAAATGAGAGATATTTTAAACCCATATTTTATGCATCTGCACAATTAGCATAGTATGAGATGTAACTGCAAAGTAAGAAGAAAAATTCCATGTACCTCATCCCTATTTATAATAATACTTTGCACTTAAGGAAATTATAACTTCTCGTGTTAACTAAAGTGTTTCTAAAAATGTATTTATGGTCTGGAAAGCAACCAGAACTTCCATTAATAAGGCTATGTTTTTCCTATTAAGCAGGTTTCATTTTTAAGCTCCGCAAGGATTTTCTCACGATTAAATTTGCTATATACTGCACTATAACTAAAAATGATGAAACTAAACACTTAATAGTAATGGACAAAGAATACTTAATCTGATCTTTTTTTCTCTAGGACTATTCAGAGCAATAAAATACAGAAGGGAAATAGAAATCTGTGAGTTCTGTTATACCTGAAAGTCATCAGTAATTAGGAGTCATTTAGAAAGAGATTTTTAATAGAGGGAAAGACTTCTACACTGCAACTTAGAAGACCAAGTTTTGAGACCAACACTTGGACTTCAAGCAATGTGCTTTTAGAATGTCTTACTCTCTCTGTCACCTCATAGGGTTGTTGGGGCTATCAACACAGGAGAAAGCACTTGGTAAAGGGAAGAGCATTGACAAATGCAGGTTAATACAAACACCACAATTAGAAATTAGTCTGTAGTGTCAGACACTTGTCAACTCATACTCCTATTTCTGAATAGAGATGCTACATCTTCCTTTTCTTTTCCCCTCAAACTACTACCATTCTCTACTCAAGCACCACTGTCTCGAGTCAGCTCTGATTTCACTAAGAAATATGCACAAATAGAAAAGAACTTCCATTCCCTCTCACCACCATCTCTACTTAGCTGCCAGAACCAAGCCCACACATGCAACCTCCTTCCTGGTATGGAGAATGAACCTCCACTTCCTAAAATCAGGCAACCTCTCCAATAGGTCCCATTCCTTCCCACCTGTGTAACACACTATAGCAATTCTCCTCTTAACATCATTAATTCTTTACTCTTTACTAGATCAGTATCAGCAGCAAACCAAAATACTACTGTTTTGGCCATATAAAAAGCAAACACTAGGGCTGGGGATGTGGTTCAGTGGTAGAGTGTCTGACATGCAGGAGGCCCTGAGTTCAACCCCTAGAACTACCAGAGAAAAAAAAAAGCAAAAAGCAAACAAACAACAAATAGTCTTGTTGC
Source organism: Geosciurus inauris (assembly GCA_004024805.1). Lineage (NCBI taxonomy): Eukaryota > Metazoa > Chordata > Mammalia > Rodentia > Sciuridae > Geosciurus > Geosciurus inauris. The sequence goes on from PVHX01007595.1 coordinate 53,473, forward strand.
TAAAGTTCCTCTACAAAGCATCATCCTGTTTGTTCTTCCTTTTGCAGCAAAATTTTTCCAAGTCTTTTTTTTTGTCTTCAGTTCATCTCCTTAATCATTGTTTTAAACTTCATTCAAAAAAGCTTTGGCCCTACCACTGCACCCAAACAGTGCTCATCTAGATTACCAATGGTCTCCAGGATGCTGAATCAAGGCCAGTTCTCCATTGTAATCTGACTTGATACATTCACAGCATTTGACACAACCAATTACATCTTCTTCCTATGCTTTTCTTACTTGGCTTTTGGGACATCTCTCTATACTGACTGCCCTTTTTCAAGGTTTGCTATGATTTTTTTCTTTTATTTACTTCTTATATCCCAGACTATAATATTGAATACCCAAGAGGTCAGTTATTGAACTTCTTTCTACACCTTCTGCTATGGTTTGAATGTGGTTTGAGTGTGTTGGGAGATGTGATAAGTGATGGTTTTTTTATAAAGTAGAACCTAGTGGAGGCCCTGGACACACTGCCCTCAGAAGAGATTAAGATAATTCTTGTGGGACCCTGAGATAGTTTTCTCCAGAGTGAATTGTTATAAAAGAGCAATATTGGCCCCTCCCCACTCTTGGGCTTTCTGCCTGGCCCTGTGATATCTCTCTTTTTTTTTTAAATATTTTTTTAGTTGATGGGTTTTTATTTTATTCATTTGTTATTTATATGTGGTGCTGAGGCTCAAACCTAGTGCCTCACGCATGCTAGGCAAGCGCTCTACAGCTCTACCACTATGCTACAGCCCCAGCCCACCTGTGATATCTCTCTTAATGTGCTTCTGCCATAATGACCTCCTCCATGATGTGATACAGTCAAGGAGGCATTCACCAGAACTATTTTCATGCTATTCGGACTTTCAGCCTCCAAAACTGTGAGCTAAATAAATCTCTTTTCTGTGTAAGTTACCAGCCTCAGGTATTTTGCTTTAGTATGGAAAACTGACTAAGATACTTTCTTTCTCACTCATACCATGGTGATATCATCCAGGCCAATGTCTTTAAATACCATCTATATGCTCATGACTCTCAACTACATTATACATTTTCCTCCCATATCTCTTCATTACGTTGCATACTTCTGTATCCAACTGTCTACTCAACATTTCCTCTTGGAGATCCGATGGACATGGAACCTTAAAATGCCCAACATGAAAGAACTGATCCATCTCTAAGTGTCTGCCATATGCACAGGGTATCCTTCCTGAGTTAACAGCGACTACATTTCCCCAGTTGTTCAGACCAAAACGTTGGTAGTATTCTTGACTCCACTCTGTCTCACACACACACCTTCTCCATCTGCACACTTCCAAACTACATCCAAAATCTGAGGACTTTTTACCACTTTTCTGCCAGCAGCGATTCCTATCCAGAACACTGCAATAGTTTCCCACCTGGGCTCCCTATTCTCATCCTTTGCTCCTCTATAATATCTTCTCAGCATTTCAGGCAGAGTAATTCTTATTAAAAGATATATCATGTAATGTCTTTTCTTCACTTAGAACACTCATGTGTCTCTCTTTCTCAGAGTAAAATCAAAAGGTATTACAAAAAGCCGGGCACAATAGTGCATGTCTGTAATCTCAGCACTTTGGGAGACAGACTGGAGAACCGCGAATTCAAAGCCAGCCTCAGCAACGGCGAGGCGCTAAGCAACTCAGTGAGACCCTGTCTCTACATAAAACACAAAATAGGGCTGCGGATGTGGCTCAGTGGTCGAGTACCCCTGAGTTCAATCCCCAGTACCAATTAAAGAAAAAAACAAAACAGGTACTACAAAGGCCAACAAGATATTACCTAATCAAGCCCCCTTTCTGACCACATCTCTTACCCTCTCACAGGATCACTCCACTGCTTGCTATTTCTGAAATGTGCCACTAAACTCCTGCCTGGGGACATTTGCATGTGTTCTTTCCTCTGCCAGGAATGCTCTCTCCCCAGAGATCCGTGGGGTTTGCAACCTCATTTCCATCATGTGTTCACTCAAAGCCACCTTCTCAGTGAAGCTTCCCCTGACCTCCTTAGGTCAAAGTATGAGTCTCCACCTCGCCTGTTCTAGGTCTATGGAGTACTCCATAGCACGTCTCACCCTCTCAAACCTAGTATCACTTACCAATCTATTTTGCTTACTGTGTCCTATTGCTCCCTCTGGAGGGGGCGGGGACAGCAATGTGAGCATCCCAAGGACAGAGTCCATTTGTTCACTGTTGTGTACCTAGTGCTTAGAATAACACCTGGCACTTAGTAGGTTATACTTGATAAATATCTGTCAATCGTCGAACCACAGTTATTAGCTATTAAGGACTTTGGTTATTTTATCACTTGTCTTACGCTGAGATAGGTAAAAAGGCAGCTTTTCTAAAAGAAATAACAAATCCCAAGAGGCTACAGCACATCTGAAAGAGCACAAGTGACATGGGACAGAGCTGAGCCCAGAGCAAGGCTCCTTCCAGCCCATAGCCTCTCATGAAACACAGTCACAGACAGAAAGAACGAGTAAGTTCAATTATGATCATGAAAATAAATTCTCCTGTTGCTGATTTACACTGAATTTAAAGCAAGCTAATCCAGAGGGATTTTTTTTTCAAATATCAATTTTAAAATGAAAGTCCATTCTACCCCTGGCATTAGGCATCCCTTTGTAAGCTTTAGAAAATTCTCAGAATTTAACTGTTAAACATTAGTTCACCAGTTTTGTATATAAAGACCTAAGGAGACAGGGGCTGATGTAGAGGTCTTGGTGGGCTCTGAGCATCTCAGCTTCATCCACTTTCCCCTTCTCTCTGGCCTGTGTCCTCCAGGCCTTCAATTTACAGATGCTCATATGAATCCAAAACTAGCCTCATTTTGAATGGCATTCCTTCTGCTCTGGAGTTGAGAGAGCCCCTACACAACAGATGTGATGCCCTCCTGTCTGCTTGGGCCAACACAAACCTTGGTTTAAAGCACCTCTGAATTCCTTAGAGAACCATTTTAGTCCATTCAGAGAATGAACATCTTCTTTAAATAGCCCAGATGATCATTAAATGCTTGCTCATTCTTGGCATCCTCAAACAGAATCACTCTCTGTCAAATATCAGTTAATCACACAACCAGTACTTTGTGTATATCTATATTCTGGTCAAGACACTTGTCTAAACACTATGGAGGAAACAGAAACACAGGCAGAAAAGTCCTGGGATTGAGGCAGTAAGACATGACAAGACAAACAATGCAAAGGTGGGTGAAAAGCACCTGGAAATTGAAGAAGAAAAGGCTTGAAGGATGCAGACCCTGCAGGGCTGGTCACAGGTGGTCTTATGTGACAACTATAGGGTGGGTGAGTTGAGGACCTGAGTCACAGGAGGGGCATAAACAAGGTGATGGGTTCATTTACTACCAGCAGAGTTGCTAAGCACAGACTCCCCTTTCAACTTGTGCAAACTCTCCCTGAAAAGATCTTTGCAAATGAAAATAACCACTCATCAAGAATGTGGATTATATCATGCCTTGCTGCTAACAGGCATTCCAAATGCATTTATTAATAAATTAAGGAATATTAGAATACGGTAAAATAGTGCTGCTAAATTAAACCCTTAAAAAGAAGAGAATCAAAGTGAAATGGTGGGACAAGCTCTATTGTTAAAAAACTGATCATACATGCTTCCTTGATTCTTACTATGAATGAGAGCTAGGAGAGTCATTTCTAAGAATGGAGACTGGGCATTTCCAGCTTTAGGAGATGCATAGGAAAAAGAAGCAACAAAAATGTGGATGTGAACTGTGTTTGTCTCATGATTCTATCCCATGCCTGGTACATGGGACACCTTTAATGTGTGTGTGATAAATAAATGAAGCCAAAAGGGGCTCCATGGCAAGAATAACAGTAAAGCCAGCAAATAGCGATGATACTACGCAGATTGGAGGGGTAGACAGCCCTAGCACAGCTTCCTTTACTCTGCTTTCCTACTCTCTTCCTGGGCCTGTGCCTTCCAGGTTAGAACCCACATCTGGGAGAAGCACTCTTGTGTCTTGCAGCGTCACTTCAGGCCTGATAAGCATCTCTTGTGCATGATGCCCACTTCAAGTGGAGATTTGCTCAGCAATTGTGGTTTCCTCAAGTCATTAAGCAAAACAAGCAGGTTCCTACATAGTCTCCTTGCACCAAAACCTGCCAACAGATCTGAGAAAATACAGTATTCAGCACAACTTTCTTTAAAAAAAAGGACAAAAGGGCAGGGGGAAAAAGATATGGAAAGAGAAGGAACAGAGAATCTACTCCCCCACAGAAAAACACTTGCCTAATTCAAAGTAGAATAGACTCGTCATCTTTCTTGTTAGACAAAGTTCTAAACCAGCAGTCATCAATTTTCTCAGCAGCAATGGTCTAAAACTCTGTCAAGACAGTGCAATCCTGTAGTGAGATGTGCATATATGCATAACTGTGTTCAGGAAAGTCTGATTTAATGCCATCTCCTAGCACCAGGGTAAAAAAAGAAAACAGGAAAGCACAGTGTTTGGGGATTGTACTGTGAACAGCTGTATGAAACTGAGAGAGAGCACACGTGCTTGGACTGCTCTGTATTTAATTAAATGAATTTAGTCAGTACCACTACTGCCAAATACCAGATTCTAAAATAAGGACCAGTAGCAATGGTTACACATAAAGTTGGCTGTCAATTCTAAGGATCTCAAATCTCAGTTTCACCAATCATATACTGTGTGACCTTGGATTGAGTTGCTTATTCCAAATGAGATGCTGTTTTAATAAAGCCAGCAGTGGGTAGGATAAGGTGAGCACCCAGTAATATATTATTAGGCTGTTTACAGAGGTATAGTATCTAATAATAATAATGCATTTTACATTATAATAATACAGTTAATTGCATTTATTTCTTATAACAACAGTACAAAGGAGTTATTATTAATAGCATCTTACAGGTGCAGGTTTAGGATTATTTGACTCATGCCTTTGATCTTGAACCCCTCCTCTAGCTTACCCAACCAGTGTGGTTTTCCCAGACCAGAACAGCCTCACCTGCTGAGAAGAGCGCCTAAGGCAAGAGCGCAAAAAGGGTTGGTGGAGGTAGAGTGAGCCAGCGACCACTGTCTATTTATTTTAACAGTATTTGGATGAAATACGGGGCATACAAATAGAATGCATTGCGTAAGAAAACAGCCGGAAAGACCTTCAATATTGCCATGTTAGAGTTGTTTCTTTTGTGCTGGTTTTAGATTGTAAATGTGGAGAATGTATCTGTAGGCTGTTTTCCCAAGGCCTTCAAAACAGAGCCCGGGGCAAATCACACACCCCAGGGTGACTCCCCTCAGCTTCAGCTTCTGTTGTTTCAGCTCTGAGCAGTTTCCATGCCAGCATGCAGGCTTTTGTGTTTTTGCAGCTCCATCCCGGCCACATTTGTTTAGGTGTGTTCACTATCTATAGTTCAGCTGCCTCCTTTCGGACTAAAATAACACTTTGGCTTAAGTACTAAGAAAACGCTGCTATTGGAATTTTGCAGTGGTAGCGCTTTTTGGAACTAAACTTCAATTCTGAGTGCTCTTTGTATTTATGGCATGGTTCTTTTAGTCACATCCTACGTAACTCTCCCTGTATCTTGGGCCCTGTGCTTCCCTTCCACACTCTCTTGTTGGAGGCCCCCCTTCCACTTCTCATACTGGGTTCTTTGCTTCTCTACAGCGAGAGGAATAATAATAACGATAACAGACAGAAATGATAAAGCAACACAGTCCATTCATACCTCTTGGAAGTGAATTCTAAATGTCTTGGTATCAGTTATAGCCATGGCCCATAAGAAAGCACAGCTCCAATAGTGGGGAAACCAGAGTATACAACACGGCAGGAGAACTCAAAGCATTTTCCTCATTCTATTTTAAAAAGATACTTTCTAAATTTTGTTTTAAGCCACTGGGAATCCCAGGGTCAAAAAACACGTGAATTTTCTGAGCTTTACTTTTATCATGCCAACACAGAGAGCAGGACCACATTTTCTGCCCAATTGATCAATAAACAGTAGATACTGTTATTATCATCAACTAACCTTTAGAGGAAAAGAAATCTTTTGCTCCCATTTCTCCCCACATCTACCTCAAACAGCTCTAGGACAGCCTCCCCAAGCCCTGGATCAATGTGGTTTGATACCATCTATATCTCAAAACTCACAAGGCCACCCATGTGGGCACACACAAGGGCACTTACTTAAAAGCTTTTTTCAGGCTGATGAAAAATCCTCAAGAAACCAAGGTAATCCCTGGTTTGGCCACTTCCAACATAAATCCACTCAATACTCCCACCCCTATGTAAAGAAGATGTGCAAATCCCTGTGATTCTAACCCAGAGTAAAATGTGAGGTCTGATAAGTCATAGACACTCTCCTTGAAGACTCAAGTTCACCTGGACCAAACTGGACATCCCATCTCCCTTGAAACCTTGACTTACCGCCAAGACCAAGTAAACAGCAAACTGTGGGAATGAGATGTTTTCCTAAACTACTTTCTTTCCTGGTCATCCTAGCACATTTCCTTACATAAAAAAATAATGATAATAAAAAATTTAAACACACTATTTTTCCTGTTAGTTTTATTATGATATAACATTTTGTAAATATTACTATGCTAAAAATAAAATTTCATCCTAATGACATTAACCTCCTAGAGAAAAAGCCTAATGTGTGCTGTTTTTTGATCAAGCAGGACATTAATGTTCCCTCTTGACACCAGTATAAAGAGGTTCTCTATACATGTGACTTTCTGGTTCTCCACAGAGCCTCCTAAGTAGAATAAGAAATTTAATGCAGAGAATGCAGGCTGAGAATCAGGGAGAAAAAAAAAGACAAAAGAAAAGAGTTTGTCAGGGATAGGTTTTCCTACTGTGTAACATTATTCAAACACTTAATGTCACCTGGGTACCCGCAAATTGCTGGGCTTTATCTGGGTAACATTCAAAACTTTTTAGACTGAAGACTTGAGGAAATATGGAGACATTTTGTTTTTTATTTTTTCTTAATCTGTATATCGAAGTCACTAACATAGTGTGTTTGACTTCTGAAATAATGTGACATGAGCACTCTTAACCTGGTGTCTTTCCACTATCAGGATTTCTGTAATAAGTTCAAGAAAAGATGATGGTCATTAAGTCTAGGGGAATACTTGGCCTCAATATCGGCTAGAGAAATTCTAAATTTCCCAAGAAGTTCATTAGTTAGTACTTCACTCTTTAAAGCCACATTGATCAAGTATCATGCAGTCCATTTCTGCATGGGGGCATGAATGGCCCACAAAATGACCCCTTTAAAAATCCTACTGAGTAAATACATGGACTCAAAAACGAATTTCTCATAGCATTTTCTAAATTCACTTTCTCTCACTAAAATAGGACCCAGTTAATCCTTTTTACATTGCACCACAGACTTACATTTCAATTTAAATGTGACAATTAAATGTAACATAAAGGATCGATGTTTTGACTATATGGCTAATGCAATAAAAATCCCACAGGAAGGAAAAAAGAAATATATCTTTGCCTTACTCCGTGTGGTTTCTCCACTACCCCTCCACAAAACCCACTCTCACTAATGTAACCAGTGGCCTCCATACTGTTACATCCCAATGTTGATTTCAGTTCTCAATTTACTTGACTCTGTGGCATTCACCACAGTTGACCATTTCTGCTTCTCACAACACTCTTCCCTTAGATGCCTGGACAGGGAAGTCTCTCTACCTCTCTTGCACTCCTTTTCAGACTCCTGCTCCAACTCTTCCCCTGCCTGACCTCTAAATGTGGCAGTTCTTCAGGGTACAATACAGATCCCTTTCCTTCTGACCCTATGCTCTCCTCCAAAGTGATCTCATGCATTCTCATGGCTTTAAACACCAAGCTGGCAACTCCCAATTTTATAAGCTCAACCAGACCTATTTTCTCACTACAGACTCACCTATTTAATTACCTACTTGTCATCTCTAAGGATGGCTCACGGGCAATGAAACTTAAGTCTCCAGCTGAATTCTAGACCCCCAGTCAATGGCCCTCCATCTACACTAATGCGGCTGTGGGACTCCTGGGAGTCATCCTCAACACGGCCTCCTCCCATGCCCAGTCCTCCATCTGTGTCCTTCCCCCCAACTCTAATATGAGGCCTGCTGTCTCTTGATGTTGGATATCAGCCTCACAGCTATTGCCATTCTTTCTCTACCAACAACCAGAGAGACGACCTCAAAGCACAAATCTGATTGTGTAACTTCCTCCATAACCTTAAAACTCTCCAAAGTTTACACTGAGGATCCATAACAAAGCCCATAATTTGGAAAGTGATTATATCAACTCCTAGATGAGATTTTGTGGTGTTGCTCTTTTTCATTAATGTAAAACTCCAATTTTCTACATTTGTATGCCCCTTTATATAGTTTGCACGTTTGTCCCCACCCAAATTCATGTTGAAATTTAATTGCCATCATAACAGCATTAAAGATGAGACCTTTAAGAGGTGATTTGGCTAATGGATTAATGTGGGAAAAGGTTCAATGTCACCTGACATTTTCCTTATAAAAGGAAAAGTCCAGCTTCCTTTTTCTCTCCCTCCCACTCTCTTTGCCCAACCACCATGACAGGACACAAGAAGAGGCTCTCACCAGATGCCAATCCCTTGATCTTGAACTTCCCAGACTCCAGAACTATGAACCAGTAAGTTTCCATTCCTTCTATATTATCCAGGCTATGATATTCTGTTATAGTAGCACAAAAACAGATGAAGACCCCCCCCACATGTAACACTCACCCCGAGTGATCCATCTACATCTCCAGCATTCTAGAAAGTTCATGCCGTTGCCCCTTCTCTACCTTCTTCAGAGGAAACCACTTCTGTGGTCTTCATTACAATGAAGTAATCTTGTCTGCACTTGACACCACACTCATTGGCTCATAAAGATGGATAATTCTCTTAACTAAACCAAACCCTTCAAATATCCCTGCAAGTTAATTATTAGACCAGTTTCTAATAATTAGGGATATCCTAGAGTCACCTGAAGTCAGGAGTCCAATTCTAGTGTCTCAATTCCCAAGAGAGTGTGTTAATTAGCAAGTGAGAATGAAGTGCACATAGCACTCCAGATTAAGCCGTCCCCATGAATTGTCCCTCGGTGTTTAAGACGACACAGGAACTAATACTTCTACTTATGGATTTTGAATCCATCTGGATAACTAATCTCCTGGGGAAATTTAGTCAAAAAGAATGATTCAAACAGAGACTTCAAAGTGACAAAAATGTGACAGCATGAGCAAAGTATATGGCTACAGACTCCACAAAGAAAAGGGCCTTTATTAGGTTTAACATCTTACCAGGAAAGATGCATTAATGTATTTGGAATTAATGAGGACAGGCTGCGGTGGGCAGCTCAAGCCTGGTAAAGCCTCAACATGCAAACTTCACCCTGGAAGGAGGAGATCCAATCCATTTTCAATGCACAGTCCCCCAATTTGTCCCTTTACCTGAAACAAGGGCCTACTCCAATAAACAGCCCAAGAAAGCCAAGCCCTTGAAATGTTCAGCCCCCGGAGCTTATTCTGTCTCCAGAAGTCCAACGATACTTCTCCCCAGGGTGTAAAATTCCTAAAGCCTCAATGGAGGGGCAGGAACTTGTTTCAGCTCCCTGAAACATTCTAACATTCCTCTTTGGGACTGAGAAGAGAAATTCTAGACCCCAAAGTAAGATCCACTGGCATTTTGAACACTTCAGCAAATTCTGGCAGGGCAGACAAAACTACTCTCACAGAGACTCCCTGCTACTAGAAGGTCTTGCCCGCCGCAGCCTGTGGCAACACACTTAGACATCAGCTAATTAGATCAGCTGACCCATGCCTCCTGATATCTTCTAAGTGCCAGGCATGGGTTTTGAATGCATGATTTTTGGCACATATAAGGCACTCAAAAAACACTGGTTAGTGTTACCACAAAGAAATTCCCACACAGTTTTTGCTTCCTAAACACAAAAATGAAAAATAACTGTTTATTGTTTCAAGTGTGGGGAGGATGGGGGAAAGCAGGGCATAAAAATTAATTTCAATAAACTCAATATCATTCCAACCTCTTTTTTATAAACTAAACCAGGATATTTCCTGGAGGGATTTTTTTTTTTTAGAATATTTAAAGCAATTTAAGTCTATTTTCTTTTCCTTACTATACCTAAATTTCCCTTGAACCCGATCCTGGTAAATCTCATAGCCTGGCTGAAAATGCAAGGAAGAAAACCTTCCAGATTCTCTGATGGGTGAGAGGATGAGTCTAGCCCCAGCCAGACATCCTCACCTATGCTTCCTTACCAGTGACTACATAAGACAGGACACCAGCCCTATACCTTCTTATGGAACCGAGCGTCAGCCTCCATGAGAAGGAAACCATGGTGAGGAGACAAGAGAAAGACAAACCAAGTCTTCCAGCATGCCAGCTGCCATCTGGCCTGCCTCCAGCCACATTTTCACTAGCTGCACTCCCATGCTTGTGTTTGCTCCTCACAGGATGTTCAGGACTCACTTAGGAAAGGTCTTAGTGCTGCTATACCAAAATACCACTGTTTCCCCCCACTGGTTAATAAACAACAGAAACTTATTGCTCACACTCCAGGGGCTAGCAAGTCCAAGACCAAGGCACCAGCTAGTGAGGGCTGCTCTCTGCTTACAAGATGGCACTGCCACTGCATTCTCACATGGTGGAAGGCACGGAAGAGTAAGAAGTAAAGGCACAAAGGACAAGCCCTCCCCTGCACTGCTTTTATAAGGTCACTGATCCTTCCCAACTTCATCACCTCCTAAAGCCCCAGTCCTTACTACTATCACATTAAGTTCCAACATACAAATTCAGGAAGGACACATTGAGACCACATTGAAGAGACATTTACATTGGACAAGGACCCTGGGCCCAACTGGGGCTCCTATAAGGAGTCTTGATTGATGGTCTCTATGCCAATTCCATGGCACATGAAATAGCAAATTTTTTTGTTGGAAAAGATACTCAAGTTGCTCCTGTAAGTATTTATTCAGCATATTTAAGGAGCAAGAGAAGAACCTGGGGTTTTGTAAACAGTGATAATTCCTGGTACCAGAGCTGGACTTAATTCTTGGCAATCCACCCTCTTCCGTCAGTGCTCAAATTAGAGCCATCTACCCCATTTCCCTCCAGTCTCAGTGACAGCAGTGGCTGCCTTCCTGCATGCGAAAGATCTCTTCACTTCCTCAAGAATCTCACCCATCAGTTATGCTCTCTTTTTTTTAATAAGTATTTTTTTAGTTGCCAATAGATCTTTATTTTATTTATTTATATGTGGTGCTGAGAATCGAACCCAGTGCCTCACACATGCTAAGCAAGTACTCTACCACTGAGCCACAACCCCAGCCTTAGTTATGCTCTCTATTCACTTTATTTTTCACAATTCCAGTTTAATGGCTTTTCCTTCTCTTCCTCCACAAAAAAAAGCATAGTAATGCCTTACCCATCTAAGTAAAAGCAACAATTTCCCTCTTGTTTTCACAGACTTAGCTATTCAAAGTCATCAATTCATAGTCTTCCTATTCTTACAAGTAGACCTTTCTGTGGGGTCAATAGCATTTGACATGGTGGCCCACTTCCTCCTCTTTGAAACTCTCCTTGTCTGGCTTTGCTGACATCCCCCGCCCCCAGCTATCTTCCTGTCTTTTTGGCAGCTCACAGGAGACATGATCTCACTACACCCCTCTTTCTCCAAGTGCTGGCTCCAGTCAGGGTGGCTCCTTTTCAGCAATCTTTATACAGTATGGCCCCAAGGGCACCTTCTCAAGATGAAAAAACTATACTAACTCTCCTAGAAAACTGGAATTGGGTTGAGGGGCAGCCAGTAAGATTGCTGACTTCCTCCATAGGGGAGGTATAAACTCAGGATCTGTGAATTTGTCATTGCACAGAGTGGCAAAGGATGAAGTTTAGATAGGCAAAGAAGCTCTGATAAGGTATGAGGACCCAAGAGTGAGGGAAGTTCTGCTGTGCTCCTAGAGACTTTCAGGTTCTTAGTCCAAGATGCTGGGTGCCTTGGGCTGGGACACCTTTGAAAGTATCTTCTAGCTTGCACTAGATTGTTTTGACCTCTGTGGCTTGCAACCACAGGGACCTTGATTACCCCATCATTCCTTCACCTACTCTCCTATAATCTCCTCTTTCTGTAACTACAAGGATGATGAGAGCCCATCCTAGACTCTTTCTCTCTTCAGGGTCTACATACTTCCGCTTGGTGACCTCCACCATGTGCACAACTTTAACAAGTTGTTGTTGGTGGATGGAAGCACCATAAGTCACCAGGCCAGACCTCTCTTCCAGGCTCCCAGCCTGTCTACCCTGGAATATGGCTCATCTCTGCTGAGATGTCCCCCAAGCCCCTGACAATAAATGATTCCAAAACTGAACGCAAAGCTATGACTTCACCAATGGGTTGCATATTGATCATCACCCCACTGCCCTCCCAGCCACCTAAGTCAGAAGTCTGAGTCCCTTTCCACAGCAGTGCAATCACTGCATCTCAATGAGTCCCCATCTGACTCTACTGTGTTTGAGACTTCCTGTCCCTTCATCTGCATTGCTCTTTGGCCTTCCTATCTCCCAATACTTCAATCCTCTACCGCTAAAACACAAGTCTGGTTGGATTATCCCCTATTTCTTTCAAGATAAAGTTCAAACTTCTTGGAACAACAATCATAATGATTTCTCTCCTACCTATCTTACCAGCCTCGTCTTTTACCACTTCCCCAAAAGGCCCTGAAACTCCATCCATACCAAACAACTTGCAGTTTCCTGAGGTCCCAAACTTTCCCCTGCCTCTGAGCCTTCTTGTCCGATGACCCACCACTCCCTGCAAAGTCTGCCCTATTTCTTCAAATGCTAACTCCCACTAATTTAGCCCAGCTTCCCCTCTTCCAGGAAGCCCTCCTTGAATGTCATCTAATACCCATCTGAAATCTGGGCTCTGAATTATAGCCTCTGTTCATGTGTGTGTACTCGTGTGTATGTCTCTGTGTGTGTGGGTGTGTGTTTTGGTGGTGCTGGGGATTGAACCCAGGGCCTCTTATATGCAGGTAAGAGTTCTACCACAGTGCTACAAACATATCCCACCCCAACCCCATACATCTTCTGTAAAACTATTTCACAGGTCTTTTGATACACTTGGTAATTCTTTCTTGCATCTTTTCCACAAGACCATAAGTTCCCTGAGAGAAGAGATGGTGTCTTTCTTATACAATCATACATAACAACAGGGATGTGTTCTGAGAAATGCATAATTAGGTGATTTTGTTGTTGTGAGAACATCATAGTGTGCATTTACACAAACTAAGACAGTTACAGTGTCACTAGGTAATATCACTTTATGGGACCACTGCCATGTATGCCGCCTGTCATTGACTGAAATGTCGTTATGCAGTCATGGCTGTATTTGTATTCAGAATGCCTGCTATTCAAAAAAGCCTTTTTGGATATCTTGTACTGAAGCACCTGGGAGGGAATTAATGACAGGGAAAAAAAACCTCAAAATCTCCAGAATCAGAATGTATTTCTTTTCTTCTGATACAGCTTTGAAAATGAGAAGGAAAGATGAAGTTTTGGAGGGGTTTTTGTTTTGGTTTTTTTCCCCCCATTGATTTGCAAGAGCTCTAGGGCATTTTCTTTCTCTTGCATGAGATTCCTCAAAGAGGTTGTTCTCTACATGCATTCATTTACAGAGTGGTTTTACCCTGCACAATGCTGTCCCAGAACTGCAGATAAGGTCTCTTCTCTCAAAGAATCTAAGATCCTAAATGCTTGGTAGCATGGGTCATGCATACCATTAGCTCAGAATTCTAAACTATGCCCCAATCTGGTCTTAATGCTCCCTGTAACCTCCTGACTATTTACAAAGGAGGCTCTGGTGACTTTCTAATCAACAGAAGATTCTGCAGACCATATCTCCTGCTGGTTTTGACCAAGCAAATTACAAGATTGGGGAAGACCATGTAACAAGGATTGGGGGGAGGGGGCTTCCAAAGCAACTAGGAACTGACAACTTCAATCCAAAAAGACTCAAGAAAATGCCCATGCAACAAGTGATCACACATCATGAGAGCTTGGAAGTAGATCTTTCCCCAGTTAATCTTTCTGGTAAGATCTCAGCCCTAGTAACAACTGATTACAGCTCTAAAAGATCCTGAAGCAGAGGACCCACCCATCTAAGCCACATACCACAGAAAATGAGAAAATAAACATTTGTTTTATTTGTAGCAATTTGTTTTGCAACAATAACTAATACAATTTACTTTCTTCCTGTTGCAAGTCTAGCACCTAGGGAGAAAAAAAGTTGAAACTTTTCCTTCTTCAGAAGGTTGGACAGAAAGCCATCATTCACTGAATGTCTAAAAATCAAATACTCTGTTAAGGGCCAGGCTTTTAAATCATTTTTGAATTCTAAAAGCTAAGGCTAAAAGAATCCACATAAGATATTGTATAAAACAAAGAGGAAAAAGGAAACAAAGTTAAACTTATAAGGACCCCTGGAGAAAATCTGCAGGCTCCATTGGTTTATTTAACTTTTAAATCTTATTAAATTTGCTAGATGCGTGTTAGCATTCATGGTTCATTTACTTGTATTCTGATTTCTATAAATAAGCACTGTATGAGTCCCAATAAATGACTTAAAATCCCGCTTGACTTCAATACAGAAATTAGCATGTTATTCTTGAAAATTCTACCCACAGTAAAGAGTGAACCCCGATTTGGGCCAGGCCAGCCGCTCTTCCCCCAGCACTACCCGGAGTGCCTGCGCCCCTCCCTGCCATCTTTCTCTTTGGTTCTGTGTTTTTAAAGCCTGGCATTCTCTCACATTGCTTACATCTGGCTCTCTTGTAAAAACAAACAGAAGCAACCTGGGGCTCTTTATTCTCACTCATTTACATTCTTTCCATGCCAAGGATCAGGGGATGTCAGAGTTGGTGGCAGACTGTCAAGTCCAGCATAGGATGGCCCTTATCTACCAATGCAGTGGCTTCCTGCCGGTGAGCATGCCAGCATTTATTTCTCTAAAATTATACTTGGAAACATGTAACGGCCACAAATCTGAAACTAATAAATCTAAATCTGAGTCCAGAGCTGGGAGCACAAGTAGATAAGAGCCCATACAAAGCTCATAGAGAGGCAGGCAGTGGGTCATCAGAAGTTATCATCTTGGAGAAAAAAGGCAAATTTGATATTCCATGTGGTTCAATCATGCAGAACATATATTATTTATTCTCTTTTTCATGTTTTTATTTGCTGTTTTTAAATACAAAAGACATTAGGATGTGTTTTTTACATATTATATATACATGGGGTGCAACTCATTACAGTTTTCATCCCATTCTTATGGTTGAACATGAGGTGGAGTTACGCACAGGGAAGTTACGTCCAATTCATTCTACTGTCTTTCCCATTCCGTTCCCATCTCCTTTTCCTTTGTTCCCCTTTGTCTAATGCAATGAACTTCTATATTTCACCTCCCCACCCTCCCTTTTCAGGTTAGCACCCACATATCAGACAGAACATTCGACCTTTGGTTTTTTGGGACTGGCTTACCAGAATGCATATTTAATAATTAGGAAATCACACAAAGCATAGCTTCTTTGGAAGTCGTTTGTAGCTAATAGCATTCAGCTAAAGAACAATGCCAGCTTCATATGTGTCCCATTATACACACACACACACACACACACACACACACACATATTTGCCAGTTATATTAAACAAAAATCTCCCCTCTATCCCAATAGCCAGAATTAGGATCATCTAAATTGATGTGTACACTAACAGCATGTCTGAGTACCCAAGAAGATTAAAACTGGCTGTTGAGGGTGTTGGTTTGAACAGGGTTTGTATCCCAAGGGCTCATGTGCTGGAGGTTTGGTCCTCAATGTGATGATGTGGGAAGTGGTGAGATCTTTAAGAGATGGGGCCTAGTGTAAGGTGACTAAGGTCACTGAGGGTGCTGTCCTCAAAAGGGATTAAGGTAGTCACCATGGGACCCTGAGTTAGTTTTTGTGAGAGGGTTGTGATAAAAGAGCAAGGCTGTATGGTGATGTGATCTCTTATTCTTGCCAGAATTCCTGCCATTGTGATGTCATCTGTCATGAGGACTTCACCAGAGCACAGCAGAGACAATGCTAATGCCACACCCTTGAGCTACAAGAACTATAAGCTAAATCAACCTTTTTTCTTAATAAAGTCACAAAACCTCAGGTGTTTTGTTACAGTAATAGAAACTGACCAATACAGGGGACTAAGAAAAAAACTTACACAATACAATAGCTTGTGGTCCTCCAAATCTCAATCCTTCCCAATAAGATCTTATTCCTTAGTATTACATTAGGAAGAACTTAAACTCAATCTTTCTTCTGGTAGAGAAAGGCAAAAATGAAAAAAAAGTTGAGAAATACTCTTCTAGAAGCTTAGAATTCTGGATAAGTACATAGGGGGAAAAATGAGCACAAGAAGGTCATAGTGAAACCCAGTAGACGCTAAAAGAAATAACCCCAATAACAATCTAATAACTGGATCCATTTGTGCATTAAAATAAGAGCTAGAGAGGTCCCAAATGTAGGTTATGACACAGCATTAGAAACTCAGAACTTAAAGGCAGAGACTTGTCTTGAGATAGCTCCTAACACATGCTATTAGCTGTGCATCTCTAGAGAAAAGCTACTTGTTATTTGAGTTTCTTTTTCTTTCTTTTTAAAAAGAGAATGAGATCATTGCAATGTTAAATAAGATAGATAGTATTAGTGAGGGCTTTGCCCATAAGAAAATGCTGTCTAGCTGGAAGGCAACAGCACCTGCAGAACTGTTAGGATACTGGCAAACTCTGCATGAGCAGATTACAGCATCAAGCCCAGAGTTGACACCACTGTGAACTACTGCTTCAAGATGGTGTTAGGGGCTGTCTTCAGTCTTTAAGGTGGAGTGTGAAGGGACTGCTCATTAAGAAGAGCATGTCCCTTAAACAAAAAATAGGAATGACCCAATGATCCAATGACACATCTGTTTTAAGGGGCGCATCAGACATATTCAGATCATAGAGATGTACTGAGAAAAACAAACAAAAAACTTCTTATCTTTCTCTTTTTCCTATTAATTAAACCTACACTTAGAATTACCTGGGGTGTTTTTGAAAACTTTTGGAAAACACATGGACTGGACTTGGAAGACCATGGGAACTCCACAAACACAGAACACATGAGCAAGGACAAAGCTGCAGCAACACATGTATCCTGACACACTGCTGATGGGAGTGAAAATCAGTTCAGCTGCAGGGAGAGCCATCCATTACTATAAACTAAGTTTTTCTTACTTTGTTCTGTTTTAATCTTTCAGGTGCATGCTTTTTATTCAGGAATTCTATGTCTATGAAACCATTCCAAGGAAACAGAGGAACAAAAAAGTGTACTCAAGGATGCCCACGACGGTTTTATTTCTGGACCCTGCAACATTCAGGTTAGCTTAGCTCACTCAGAACACACATGAAACGTCTGTGCTCTGTGGACCCATGTAATGGACTGGGATCTCTGGTAGGTAAACAAAAGAAATGATAAATCAAAACAAAAAATATATAAAAAGTATAAATATAAAAATATAAAAAGTCAGGTGTCATCTCAATGAAAACTCATTAATTTTCAAAAAGCTGAGAAACAACCAACTGATTCAGGTGTGGTTAGGTCAGGCCTCAGCCTTTCATCATTCTGGGGACTTCAATTAATCTCAAAATCAAAAGGCAGAAAATTAGCAATCTGAGCATCTTTTTTTTTTTTTTGTACCAGGGATTGAACTCAGGGGCACTTGACCACTGAGCCACTTCCCCAGCCCTATTTTGTGTTTTATGTAGAGACAGGGTCTCACTGAGTTGCTTTGCACCTCGTCATTGCTGAGCCTGGCTTTGAACTGGTGATTCTCCTATCTCAACCTCCCAAAGTGCTGGGATTACAGGCTTGTGCCACCGCACTCAGTCAATCTGAGCATCTTAAAAGAACAAGTGACATTACAGACTAATGAAGGACAGGAAGAAAGACAACAATATTTACTTCATTGATTTTCTTTTAAAACTCCCTGTTGTCTTGAGTCAGGACTCTCTGGGATTGCAACTCATCACTGACCTAAGATTTTCCACCACAATGACTAACATTCACAAGAGATTAATTGTTCACTGAAAACCTGCTGAAATCATTTCAAGTCTTCTATATGTCCTACCTCCTGTGGGCTATAACATGCAAGAAAAATGGCTCATTTTAAAGGGAGAGGGATGAAGTTCCATGCAAAAGGCTAAACTGTAGACTCTCAGGTTTTTAGCATCAATGATCCAAAATACAAGAATAACCAAGAGGACAAAAGAACATATCTATCAAATGCATGTATCAAGTACTATTAAGCCTCTACTCACCAAATGTGTCAGACATCATAACTAATTAGACAGGTCTGGAGAATCTGTGGAAGATATATAAGCAACCAATATATAATGATAAACAGCATATATATAATACCTGACATTTATCGAAGATGTTCACATATGATTTGTCATTCAATCCTCATTTTAACCCCATTTAGTAAGCAGAAAAAGAAAGATTTAATAAAGACAAGTCCAGAGATCTATGCCAGCAGACCTGCCAACATTTACAGAGTCAATTCACGACAGAAAGCATCAATATGCAAACCCAGCTCTTGACATTTCCTTCATGCCCTATCACACCGGGGTAGCACACACCAGTTCTATATGTGTGACGTGCATGCATGACAAGGCAGGATGGAGTGCTCTTGGCACAGACCCCAGAGCCAGACTGCTCACCTCCAACTGCCAAGGCATCACCATGGCCTACTGGGTAGTGTGATTTGGAATAAATTATTAAATCACTCTGTGCATTAGTTTCTTCATCTGCCAAGTAGTCCTAGCCATAGGGTGGTTATGAGGATCATAACAAGGGCTGACCAGTGACTGAACCAAAGCAAGAGGTTCGATTAAGGTAAGCTCTGGTCCGTATGAGGAACATTGATTGTCAGAGTAATCAGGACAATTCTCTGAGTAAACTGCAAATATACTGAGTTCAAATGTATTAAGTGTGTGTTAGAAGCTGCTGACAGGACTTAGAACATACTATCCCAGAATATGGTACCTTAGCACACTGAATATTTTAAGCTGAAGGAATCTGAGAAAATGAAAGGCAAAACACTCTGACTAACCCTCATCCTTCTCTGAAGCAGGACAGAAGACCCAGGAAGGATTTTCCAACCTTCCCTTGAAGTAGGCCATAAGACCCTCATGTGACAGCTGCCTTCCTATACTCAGAAGAAAAAAAATCTTTCTGCAGACATAGGGACACACATGGAGAAGAATCTCGACCCACAGGCCTCACTCGTTTCCCCAGTATATTGCCAGTAGATCACACCCTTTTTCCATGGCTGTCCACTCTTTGTCAAGCTTAGCATAAAAATACCTAAGCGCAGTCAATTCTTTAAGTCTTCATTCCATTAAGAAGATCCCCTCATGTCATGAAATTTATCAAATAAGCTTGTATGTTTTCTCTTGTTAATCTGTCTTTTGTTACGAGGGGCTCAGCCTTGACGAACCAAAGATGGGCAGGAGAAATGATATTTTTCTTCTCCTACATTATATTAGTTTCCTGCTGCGCGGTAGCAAAATTACTACAATTTAGTGGCTTAAAATGACACAAATTTATCATTTCACTGATCTGGAGATGAGAAGTCTCAAGTGGGGAATGTTGGCAGGGCTGCGTTCCTTCTGGAGGCTCAAGGGAGATGCCATTTCCTGGCTTTTTCAATCCTCTCTCTGCACATCTTGGTTCATGGCTCCTTCGGCCATTGTTGAAGCACATCATGCTAACCTCTACTTCTGTTCACTACCTCCTCTTCCCCTGCCTTTCTCATCACATCACATTCTTTGTCCCTGACTGTCCTGACTCTACCTTATAATTGATTATAATGGGCCCATCAGGATAATCAGAAAAATGGCCTAATCTCAGGATCCTTAACTTAAACACATGTATGAAGCTCCTTTTTGTAGGTAATATAATCACAGGTTCCAGGATTGGGATACGGACACCTTTAGGAGATTGTTATTCACTTTATCATAGGATACTAAAGAACCAAAAATGAATCAGATACAACTCAAGAGTTAACCAACTGAAATGATGAATGCTTGAGGTAACAGGTATGCTAATTACACAGGTTTGATCATTGTACCTTGTATACCAGTCAAAATCACACTGCACCCCGTCCACATGTACAATTATTATATGTCAATTGAAAATTTTAAAAATATTCAGATAAATTCACACAAACTATTGAATAAAACAGCCAGGTTTTAAACATAAATAATTCGAATGCACATAAGACTACATTACTGAAGGTTAATGAGAAGTATACACAAAATGCTAAGAGGGTAACAGAAGATAGGTTATTTATCTCAACCAAGAAAGAAAGAGAATCCTCAGGGAAAAAGTGGTGCATGTCTAGCATGCCAGAATATGCCACCCAATAACAGGAGTAGAGGAGATCAGAGTATTTCATCCCAAAGCTTGCCTCTTGGGCATAAAGAATTTTTTTGAGAAACTGCAGATACAGAAGCTCTGAAAACAGCAGAAGTTACCTTTTTAAGAGAAATTTACATCTATTAAGGAAATCTCCCAAAGGGATCTCAGAAAAGACACAAGGAGCAGAATCAAAGATGTGAAACTGCAAATAACAGTTTCCATTTTCCGTTCCATCTTTTGTTCCTCCCTGAGCCAAAAACAGAAGGATAATTATAAATCACTAGAGACTCTTATGAAAGGAGAAGGTGCTGACTTAAATCTGCATAACAAATCTTACCCTTGTGTGTCAGGCACTCCCACCACATGTGGCATCCCTAATTCCCTTCATTTTGTGTTCCAGTTGTAGATATTATTTGATTGGATTTGCTCATTTCTGTGGGTATTTACCATATGTGTTAGTAAGCTTTTCATTGCTGAACTAAAATGGCTGACAAGAACAACCTAGAGGAGAAAATATTTATTTTGGCCTTTAGTTTCAGAGGATTCAGTCCGTGGTCAGCTGGCTCTATTACTTTAGGCCTGAAAAGAGGTAGAACATCATGGTGGAAGGGTATGGTAGAGGAAAGCTGCTCAGCTCATAGCAGCTAGTAAGTAAAGAGAGAGAAACAGGGATGTGGGGGCAGGAAGGGGCTAGGAAGAAGAATAACTCTTCCAGAGCACACCTCTAGTGACCTCCAACCAAACCCCACCTCCTACTAGTCCCTTCAGCTATCAATGGATGAATACAGTAAGGAGGTCAAAGCTCTCATGACCCAATCATTGCTTAAAGTTCTACCTCTGAACCTTGCTACACTGGGGACCATGCTTATAACACATAAGCTTTTGGGGTCCCTACAGATCCAAACCATAGCATCATGTATATATGAGGTATACATATTAACAAACCCCTGCTTGCTTTTTACATATTAATCTGTCTTTTGTTAAAGGGGTCCATCCCAATAAAGAACTATGAAGGGTAGAGGCAAATGTATCTTTTCCTTCTCCAAATATGCATAGTATTGGCATTAATATGTGCTTAATGATGAAGGGCATCCCAGGAGACTGCATGAAAAAGACAGAAATGTTGAATGGGCTGGTGGAATTAGATCCTAACAAAAAAGGGAGAATAAAATGTACAAATAAAAGGTTAAAAGGGACACTAAGGACATATTGTGAAAGGCCACAGCAAAGGAGAGAGTTTTAACAGAATTAAAAGCCATTGAAGGGTGCTGAACCCATCATTCAGATTTATGTGCTACAAAGAAAACTCCAGTGACACTGAGGAGAATGGATTGCAGAAGGGAGACCTCAATCTAAAAGCTAATTCAATTGCCTACAGTTAAAAAAACATGTAAAAAGAAGGAAAGATTAAATTAAGAATGAAAATCAAAGCAAAGGTGGATTTGAGAGACACTTTCAAAGTAAACTCAATAAGACCAAACAATAAGCTGAATATGAGAGAGAAACAAAAGTAATACTGCAATGACTAGCTCAGGCAACAGTGGATGCTGACATCACTAGTGAATTAAAAAATCAGATAGAGGGGACAATTTATGGAGGCATATGTTTCAGATATGCTTATTAGATACTATTATGCTTATTAGATACTATAATTATTAGATACTTTGATACTAACTATAGCAAAAAGAAAACAACCTGCAAAAACATCATCTACACATCTGCAAGACTAGAATGACCTAATGTGTAGAGTTAGAGGACCTGAGATTGGTCCTTCTCTGACATTCATTAGCTTTGTGAGTTCAAATCCCTCATCCTCTCAGGGCCTTGTTTCCCTATCAGTGAAGTGGGAGATAGGGACATTAGATAATCATTAAATTCCCATCTCATTCTAACATTATGTGGATCTAACATCTGAGTAATTAATTACTTTCTTCTGGGTTTTTACTATTTTTTACATTAGCCACTGGCAGAAAATCTAATGGGTCTTTGATTTCAATAAAAGTTTAAAGAGGAAGGAGAGGGCACTGCTATGTTTGCATATGTGAAAAGCATGTGCCCCTGAAGACCCATGTATTGGAGCTTAGTCCCCAGTGTGGGGATGTTAAGGAGGGGTGGAAGCTAAGATGTGGATCCTAGAGAATGTAGGGGAAAAGGTACATTCATGCATTGTTGGCGGGACTGCAAATTAGCACAACCACTTTGGAAAGCAGTACGGAGATTTCTCAAAAGACTAGGAATGGAACCAACATATGACTCAGTTATCTCACTCCTTGGTACTTATCCAAAAGAACTTAAGTCAGCATACTGTAGAGATACATGCACCTCAATGTTAATAGCTGTGCAATTCACAATAATGAAGTTATGGAACTAACTCAGGTACCTGTCAACAGATAAATGGATAAAGAAAATGTGAGATTACACACACACACACACACACACACACACACACACAGAGCCCATAAAGAAAATGAAATTATGGCATTTGATGTTAAATGGATGCAACTGGAGAGCATGATGCCAAGTAAAATAAGCCAAACTCAGAAAGTCAAGGGTCCAATGTTTTCTCTCATATACAAAGCTAGAATAAAATAAGAGAAAAGGAGTAGAGGGTGAAACCAATGAAAATAGAGGGGAGATCAGTGGAGTACAGGAAGGGAGAGGGAGGAGGGACAAGAAAAGGGAGGAACTGCAGAATGAAATTGACCAAATTATGCTACGTACATATATGAATATATTATAGTGAATTCCACTGGTATGTGTATCTATAAATCACCAATTTAAAAATATATAAATAAATAAATGGAAGACCAGTAGAGTAGAAGAAGAGAGATTAAGGGGGGAGGGAGAGAAAGAAGAAACATGGGACCAAAATAAAGAAAATTATATTCCATGCATGTATGATTATGTCAAAATGAACCCCACTATTAAGTAAAACTACAATGTACTCATAAAAATATTTCTTTTAAAAAGCAGGTTCTAGTGGGAAGTCATTAGGTCAATGGGGGCATACCCCAGAATGGATTAATGGAGCTTTCATGAGAACCCAGGGGGGTTCTGGCTTCCTATTTCACCATTCAAATTCGTCCTTGCACATACCCGTCAATATGATACATCTGCCATGAGATCATTACCAAAGATAAAATAATGGCAGCTCCATACGCTTCAACCCCCAGAACTCTGAGCTAAATAAGCCTCTTTTCTATATAAAAAATCCAGCCTCAGGTATTTCATTATAGTAATGGAAAACTAACAAATACAGATACCAACAATAATATATGCATATTATATATCAGGCACTATGCGTGACATATTCTTGTACAATTGCTTCTCTCACTTGGCCTGGAAATGCCCATAATGGCCCCGGGGGGGGGGGGGGATTGAGTCATGGAATAAAGATGTGGAACTACAAATAATAGCTTCAATTTTCTATTTTATTTTCTGTTTTATTTCCTCAAGTACTCCTTTTGTATTACTGGTTAAAATGTGTTCATACCAACAGTGCAACAAATGAATTTTCTTATTTAATATTGAAAAACTTATATGAAGATCATGGGAACCGAGAGATAGAGGAGGCAAGTAACTAAGTTTTAAAATTACTGCATTTAAAGAATAATGAATCAAGATAGTACTCTAATGAGGTCACTGATATTAAGATAATATCAGCTTCCACTTAAAAAAAAAAAAACAAGAAAACCTCTTCAGTGGCTTCTACAGCCTAGAAGCAGTAATTTGCAGTGTGGTAGAGATAGGGATTTACCACAACCACTTTGAGAATTTTAAATTATTACTACAGTCTTTTCCTCCTCCTACAAGATTCTGATAATTCCCCATGTTAACCATCACAGGAGTACTCATAGCCCTCTAAAATTTTAGGACATATAACAAAATGACAAAAAAAAAAAAAAAAAACTAAGATCTAGAATAAAATTCATAATCTAATCTAATAAAATTCATAGTCTAGTCAATTCCTCCCTGATTAGGCTCTGTCCTAGCTCTTTTATGTCTTATCTTTTGTCTCCTACTCCCTGACACCCTGAGCCTTAACCTCATTTACACAAATGGCCCGCCCACTGACCACACTGCTTTAGGCCTCCTATGTCTTGCTCCCCAGCTGTCCCCTACCTTCTTGCCCTCCCTGTGCACACGCATTCAGTAAAGGTGGCCCACATCAACTACCATGTAGTTAAAGCCATCCCTGAACCAAACTGGCCAGTCCTCAATTCCATGTCAAACTGTACCTTGTCCTGATGTCCATAACTCTGTATTATCAATTTGTTACATGCGTGTATCCCCTAAGTCTTAAATTTCCAGAGATAGAATAATTGATATTTGTTAATTGAGTGAATGAATGAATATTATAATATAACTGGAAGAAATAGCAAGTATAATATATGGTCTCTCTAATGCAAGGATATAATCAAAATCCATGTATAAGTCCAGAAAACCTATTTTATTTATTTACTACCAATAACTGAAGTTAAGAACATCGAAAGGTGGCATTGTTTTTGAAATATAACATATTACATGATTTAGAGGGCAAAGAATAAACCATGTGTACATATGAACAGTAAAAATTGACTAAAATTTTCTGTTTTATTCTTCAAATTAGGGGGAAAAAGAGTAGAAATTGAATTATTACTACCTTAAATTTCATGCAGCAGTGTAATTTCAACTTGTAATACTAAAACAGTAGGACATTTATTTTGTTCCATCTGTGCTGAAATAGGTACAGTTTTAGCCTTCAGGGATATATTTATGGCCATATCAGTCAACAAGCCCAGAGAAACAGCTCCCAGGGAATATGATCCCTACTGATGGGAAAAATAAAGTAAGCATGTTAACATGTGCCAAGTGAGATTGTTATTGATGTGCCTGATCTATTAAATGAAAACCCGGAAAAGAATATCAGGTAACTACATGTCCAAATCCTCCTTCCATCCTAACATGAAATGCCTTCTCCTGCAAAAAAGTGCTTACTCAGCGTCAATCATAATGTAAGCACCTCAGACACAGACAGAAGCACTTGAAGTTAAAGCTCATAAAGCTTTCTTTAATAGGAAAAAATCTAATTCAATGGTTAAATGCCAATCAGGGTGGGATAAGTAGGCAGGAGCTGAAAGTTCAAGGTTTAGAAATTTACTGCAACTCCTTCAGGGATGCATTACTACTGAATGGCTGTCAGAAGCAGAACATAAGCACGTTAGCACTGTTAACTCAGAGGTAGGGGGAGAATGAGTCCTATTTAAGTGAACACATATAGAATACCACTAAAATTTTTAATAGTTGCGTGTTAAATGGGTTTTGGAAAACTTTCCCAGCTTAAAAGTACATGAAAATGAATTTGGATAATGAAAAAAAAAATCAGGAAACAGAAAAATCAGAAGCACATTTTCTCCAACTATTACACATTATCACACACACAAAAATGATCAAATATCTCCTACAGAAGTTGTGAAATTTTGGACTCATGACTGATCCATTCATCCTGAGAAAACAGTTAGCCTTTAGTAAAGGGCATCATCTCCTGGGCCAAAAGCAGGTGGTAAGCTTTACCATTTGACCTTTTCATCTGCCTTCTCCTGAGCCACCACTTCCTCTACATTACAAAAAGGAAGCTGAGGGTCACTGGGGATCAGGAAAAAAGATCAGAGATCTGCTCTAATTCACCAACTCAGGAATTCTCCTGTCTACAATATGTCATACCCCAAGTTCTTTACCAAACAATGAGAGAGAAAAAAATAGAGATATATATAAATATATGTATACATACATACATTTATGCATATTTATATAGCATGCAGGGTAGAGGTAATGGGGGAAAAGAAGATAATCTGGAAGAGAATAGTCATGAAGAAAAGCATCTCATGTGTTTCAGATTGCTCCAGCCCACAATGGTTCTCCTGTAATACATAAGAAAGGGCCCATCAAAGACAGGCTCATACAATGTGGTCCTACCACCAGCCACAGATGATTGGTCTAGGTTAATATCTGTGCCCAGCTGGACAAATGCGCTCTCTCCCCCAGGACTGCTGAATCTGGGACTGGAGAAAGCACAACTCAGTCCTTAGTAGTGGCATAAACTATGAGATGTAGACAAGCTAGGACATTGGAGCTCACCAGTCCCACCTCATTTGCACCTGATCTTCACTAAGCAAGAATGAAACCAGCAAGCTGAGAGGCAAAAAAGAGATGGGTATTTAATGTTGGTCTCTGCTTGTCAGCCTCAGCATTGTTTATCAGTATCTCCCAATTATTCTGCAGCTAATAACCGAAGGCAGAGGTGGCACAGTCTATCATCACAAAAATTTCCCCTTAGCTAATCACACAGACCCAGAATGCAAAGACCAATCCTCAGAGTCCATGGAGAGTAAGTTAAAGGCAAGAAAAAGACACAATCTGCCCCATGCATGAGATAATCCTTTAAATAAATTTTTCTAAGCTAATCTGAGTTGGATGTTTGCTGCTTATAAACAAGAGTCTAAGTACTTGATAATAAAAATAAAGTTTATGCCTGGGTACCTTCAAATGTAATCAGAGACTTAGAGGGACAACTGGTTTGAGAAGGGGTGACCTTGGTGACATTGAGTAAATGCAGGCCCTTTGTCTTGCTGATGGTGGGGTTCTTTCAGAACTGATTAATCATATGTATGGATACATGCACATCTACACATATGTAGGCTTTCATCTTAACACTAGAGAGTAAATCAATGTCTCCTCTTCCTAAGTCAATGCAGTCTTGAGATTATTGAGAGTAACAAACTCAGAGATAGTTTAAAAGCTTAAAATTTTCTAAAACTATATAAAATATTTTGATAAGACATATAAAATACTAATGTTCATGTGACAAGAATAGTTAGGAGACCCGCTCTTGTGAAAGCAATTAGAATTAACACTTGAAGACAGATTTAATTCCTATCATATCAGGGTAACTGTGTACCTTAAAGAAAGGTAATGTCACCAAAAAATAATGATACTAACAAGTCTTAATATTTAGAGAGAGAATGCTGAGATCATGATAGTTTTCTTGGTCCTATCTTGGTAGACTAGAATATTCTACCAATCTGCCATATTAGAAATGCTCTGAAATATTCAATATAACTTTGAAAAGATTAAATCATTTGTCAGAAACAAGTTTTGTTACACAGGAATTAAATTAATTAGGTATGTTTTAATTAAATAAATTCTAGTTTTCTTGATAACTGTGGTTCAATGGCTACCTCATAACACCCCAAGTATTCTAGACCTGTGAGTCCTTGGTTCCTCAAACCTCCTATGTGTCCTAATTTTCAGGGCTCAAGAGCTGCCAAGGCAAGCACATCTGCACATTATGAGTGGATACAGAATTTTCAGCTAGCCCTGCCATTATATAAGCCAATACCGTCAAGGTTAGCTTCTTCTCCAGATTTTCCAGGTCATTAATATTCTTGAACTTCTAGTCAAGCTTAAAGCTGATTAGCATTTTCAAAAAGTAAAAGGTCAACTGTACTCCTAAACCCCTTACACCACAAAGTGGAGAGAAAAGGTGAGCCCAGGGAGCTGCGGGACCCACCTTGTGGTTTTCCAACAACAGGTGCATTCTGTAATACAAATTGGATAAAGGGACCATAAAAAGCTGCTGTAGCCCTGCCTAGTCTCTTGTTCCACCAGGTATTGATGCTCTGTGCCTCTATTTTAAATGCTTTTGCCTTTCTCTCTTAGAATGCTAAGAAAATGGCCTGAGCTACCAGGGGCAGTCTCTACAGCCACCTTGCTCATTGTGCCACCCCTTACCTGCCTTGCCCACCAGTACAGGTTGCCACAAAACGCTGCGCAAGATGCACGCAGGGCATAGCTGGGGAGGAGAGACGTGCAGGACCTTTTGTTTGCATCTTTCCAACACAGCCCTCATCCCTAGTTACACCATTCACATCAGACTTCAGGACAGAACTCTCTTAAAATACAGCAAAATACACCACAAAATTCAAGTGTGGTTTTCTAAGGGAGTTTTAGCCCTCGGCCTGGAAGGCTAAGCCACCGTACGAGGCTTCTCATAAAACAACAATCCTCATCACAAGCCCCCCACTTTCATCATCATCTGTGGAGTACCTCAAAGTTTTGATTTACAAGCAGAAAAGTCAGAGAAAAGAGCCTTAAAAAGGTTTCAAGGTGGAATTTTTTTTTAATGAACACATTCAGGTGGTTATGAGCCAAATTCAAAATTCAAGTCACATAAGAACGATTTGTACAGGGGGAGGAGTAACCTGATGTTCGCATTCATTTGCCTCTCATTTTGAAGTAATTCATCTTTAAAATTTCTGTGAAAATTCTACGGAGTTGCCCAGAAAATGGCACCAACCATCTGTAAGTAAAAACAAAAGCTCTGCATAGTATATATCACAGGGTCGAAGCACTTTGGCACAGGCAGATCGAACACGTTATTAAAAGAATTTAACTGCAAGAAGAGCTACCATAATTACACAGCAGCTGGTCTAATGTTGACAAAACAACTTTTAAAGGCTTTCAGAAGCCTTAAAGGCTAATCAATTAAAAAGGCATGAATAGTAATGTGCCTCCTATCCTTAGCACCGCAAGTGATGTCTCCTCCAAGTACAGCAAGGTTTCCATTTTGGGACAATCATTTCTTACCTCCTACAATTAAGGCAAACGTGAATAAATTCTAAGTTGTGTCTAGGTAAGATGATACTTAAAATAAAATAACTTCATGAAACTCAATTATAAACACTGAACTTAATGAGCATTTCCACACTAGCAAAGTTATTCTTGAAATGCCAACAGTCCATGCCAGAATTTGGGCTTACTTTACCAAGAGCAGGCAAAGAAACATTTTGGATGAATGTCTACATTAGCTAACAATATGCTGGAGGCACAAAGAATGAACAAATGAGTGTGGGATGAGACTGTGCTCTGCATTCCAGGAACAGTAACAATCCTCCTGAGGATTAGGATTGCCCAAGTAGTCCTTGTGGAACAGCCTCCTCCCTCGGCCAGACTAGCACATGTTTCTTTCAAACTCCAGCCAAAGTCCATCTCCTGCAAAAAACCTTCTCCAGACTTCCCACAAGGCTTTAGTCTTATTTTATTTCTGAATCCCTTACACTCAGAGAATCAGAAAGGACTTTACATGTCACTGGATCCAGTCCCCTTAGGGCCTGACAAACTTTTTCCAGAAATGCAAGATAATAATATTTTGGGCTTTGTGGGTCATGCAATGTCTGTCACAAACACTCACCTGTACCATTATGGGGCCAAAGCAGCAGTGCACAATACTTAAACAAATGAGCATGACTGTGTTCGAATAAAACTTTATTCACAAAAGGAGGCGACCAGCAGATTAGGATGACCCCTGCTCTCCAAGCATGAGTCCTCTGTCTCCCATTCAGTATGCAGAATCTCTTTGAATACCTCCTCACAGCAGCCTATTTTCTAAAGCTTTCCCTTCTATTGACTGAAAGGAACCTCCTGTAATATGCAGCCAATCACATCTTCATATCCTACACTCTGCCTCTCCTAAATCATTCTCCCTCCCCAGAGTAACCTGCATAAATAAGTCATCAAAAACAACTTCTTTAATTAAAGAAAAATACCACCAGTTTTGCCTTTGGGAGCCCCAGAGAGAAGTCTTATACCTCTTCCACCTGACAGCCCTTTATGCATTTGAAGACAACTACCAGATATGGCATTTACTATCTGCAGTGTTCATTGGGGATCTATGTCATCACGTGTCTTATTTTTAGTTTTTTTTTCCTCCTCATTTGGATGGCAAGTGAAGCCTTGTCTCTGGTTCACAAGCTTCATTTAGTTTTATGAGTAAGAATGGTAGAATGACCACAGAAATAACCAATCAACACTTCTTTTTAAACACCTTCCTCAATGAATGCTATTGAGATAACTTCTGATACAGGAGGTGGACAGCTCATCACAGTAGTGGCACGACTGTCCCTTCAGACCTAAAACCTGATTAAGAGACAAAGATCTGCTTCTTCTATCCTCTACCATCCACCAAGACACTGGAGTATAGTTTTGTTGGTACACTCAATGTTCCACTCAAGCTTTCTGAGGCTGGGTCCACTGTGTGTCCTGGTCATATGCCCAACCCTTCACTGGCTCACAGTGACTCTATCTAGTCATGTTAACATCTTGTGCTATTTTTCCCTCTCCTTAATAATCCCCATCCCACAGCAATACTACACCTTCTGTATCTTTATGAAGGCACATAGTTGGCTTTCAATCATCCACCCTTAAGTTTTAAAAAACTATAATAAACAGTGGAAATAATAAGTGTGCCTTATGAACATGCAATCCTCCTCAAGTAATGAAATAG
This sequence comes from Geosciurus inauris, assembly GCA_004024805.1. NCBI lineage: Eukaryota > Metazoa > Chordata > Mammalia > Rodentia > Sciuridae > Geosciurus > Geosciurus inauris. Next base: position 84,369 of record PVHX01007595.1, read on the forward strand.
GATCTTTTGCCAAGACACGAGTAAAATGAGTATCAATGTTCCTTCTAAAATTTACTCCCCAGAATTATTCTTTCTCAGTCAGTATATTTTTTTTAAAAAAAAAAAGAGGGGATACTTTTGAATATCTCTGTGAGAGAATGGGTTTTTAAGACCATAACAATGACCTCATCTCTTTTAACATCATGCTACCTTTTCATATTCCTTCTCCCCACATCCCTAGCTGTTCACTGATTGCTCCGCCCCAGCCAACACCTCTAGGACTCAACAGGTGCACATGAAGGATTTCACCAAACCTTGTATGATATCCAGGTACTAAAAAGTAACCAAGGGCACCATATCCCAACAGGAAAGATCTGCTTGTGGATGTTCATGGTGGCAGAGAGGAAGCAGCAGGGGCAGTGTGGGCATTTGCCCACCTTGCGCAATGGACCATCAAACGTGAGCTGTTATTTAGGCTATGTCGTCTCTAGTGGATAAGAGATACTTCCATTACTTAAATTTATACTAAAATGAAATAAATTTTAAATCTACTTTCTCAACTGCTATAGCCACATTTCAAGTACCCAGTAGCAAAGGTGGCTAGTGCTTACCATATTGGCCACTACAATATATAGACTATATCTGTCCCGAATAATAGACTAGAAAGTTCTACTGGACAGTGCAAGAGGGTCCACAGGTTCTTTCTTTTTTTTTTTTAATATTTTTTTAGTTGTAGATGGACACAAATATCTTTATTTATTTTAATGTGGTGCTGAGGATTGAACCCAGGGCCTCACGCATGCAAGACAAGCGCTCTTCCACTGGGCCACAACCCCAGCCCCCACAGGTTCTTTCTTTATCCCTGCACCACTCACTAATTGCAGCTTGCTGGCCAGCACCTATAGGAGTCAACTAAGATTAACTGTCAAATCTTGCTGGAGTTTACTCTGTACTTCCTTGAAACTCTAAGGAAAAATGGAGATATGGAGTCTTATATCTGGTTATTCCAATGACCTCCACATTGTTTTTTGTTTTGCTTTATTTTTATTTATTTATTTACTTATTTTTTGCTTTGTTTTGTTTGCATTCTTTAAATAAAATAAACACCTAAGTTGCCCTTACCACCCCCAGGGAGGTTCACCAAAGTCCTCAGCTTTTGCTTCAAGAGAAATTGTTTCACAGAGCAGAATAAGACTTGGTTCTAGTGTAGACTTTAGTAAAAAGTAGAGAGAACAAGAGGTAATTTCTCTATTTGTTCTGAAATCAGTATCCTTTGTAATATTTTATGATGTTCATTTTTGCTTTAATTACCACTTTGCATTAAAAAAATGCAGGGATTTTTTTCTATTTTAAAAATATGACTACAAAGTTTCAAGGAAAGTGTTAAAATATTTATGTGCCTTAGATTTGCCACCAGGCAAGTAGAGTTATTCAATAATCTGCCTCTAGGTAACACACCATATAATTTTTTTCAGGTTTACTAAAATTGCCATCTCTCTAAAATCTAAGAACAAGAGAAAGTTGCTAATAAATTTTAAAATTTCCACATAGTTGCTTTGGAGAACATGAAATTATGAGAGGAACTACATTCAAATTCCAGGCTTCTTTTTGAAAGATGAGATGACCTCCTGATAGTCTATAAAGCCTGTGAAACATCTGTTTTGATAACACATGTACTTAAAATTCCCCACATGTCAGTTTCAAGTTACTACAAAATATAAGGCGGAACCAGCTGCAGGGATAAGAAGGAAAAGCTGTTAGCAAAGTGTTGGGAAATGTTAAGGATTTTAATAGGACCCAAGTTTCTTTACCATTTGCATATCATCAGCCTAGGAAATTGGCCCAATAGAGATGCCATTTGATGCCCCTTTCCCGCAGGGTAAAATTTTACCATGATGTTGGTATGTTTTCCCTTCCTACCTTCCTACCAAGGGGCTGCAGTGTGTTTAATTCTAGTACCTCATAACCAAAATGCCTTCTCATTATGCCTGTCCCTCCAAATCCTAACCATCTGCAGGGACCAGTTCTACTCCCACAGTTTCCATGAAGGTCTTTATCTCTTCTCATCTACAAATTCCTACTTCCCTCTGTACTCTAATAAGGAACTATTCAACTAAATTATTCTCATCTATTTCTGACATAAAGATCTGATCTCATTCTTGTTGATTTGTCCATCTCATGGCTTTATGGAGATTACTGAGCTCCCAAAACTGCACCTTCAGCCCAGCTCTCTCTGCTAAACTCACATTCATAGTTCCCAACTGCCTAATCTATACCTCCATTTGAAAATCTAAACCAAGTTATGATGTCCAAATGTTGTCTGTTCCTCTTCCAAATCTGCTCCTTTTCAATCACTGCGTCTTAGTAAATTGCAACTCCACCCTTCAGTGATCAGTCCCTAAACTTTGGAATCATGCTTGACACAGTTTTCTTACTCATCCTACAGCCTGTGCTTTGGAAAACTGTGTCTCCTCTACTCTTTCCAAACATTCCAAGAATATCCTTTTCACCAACTCTACTGCAGCTACCTAGATTTAAGCCAAAGTCATCTGAATTTTTGCACTAGTAGTCTCCCTACTTCCAAACTCACCCTCCTATTATTTATTTTCATAGTAGCTACTGATCTTTTAAGTAATGCAATCAATCAGGGCATTCCTCAGTGCAAAGTCTTCCAAAGCCCCTGAACTCAAAAGAAATAGATAAAAGTGGACTAAACCCTAAAGCCCTGCAGGATGGACAGCTGTCCCTTCCAGCTCAGACCTTCCATTGCTTTCTCTCCAGTTTACTCTGCTCCTGCCAGTGGTCATCTTGCCATGATGCTACCACAGCACCTTTGAATTTCTGCCCAGAAGGTTCTTCCCACAGAGATGCCCAGAGCTCTCTCCCTCACTGGATTCAGGTGTTCATCATGTGACACCTTCACAGGGCAGTTTTCCACGGTCACCATATTTAAAGGTACCAGCTGACTCCCACCCATCCCTGACACTTCCTCTCCTGGTTCTCATTTTAGTTTCTCCATAGCACCTATCACCATCTGACATGCTGCATATTTGCTCATTCATTTCCTTATTTTCTGACTCTACCTTTCTAGGTGACACTGTCATCTCCCATTCTCTTTATGAAGACAAGGATTTTTGCAGATTTTGTCCCCTGATTTCTTACCATGGACTTTTGCTTCTTTAATTCACTATTGTATTTCTTCCTAGAATTATGATTGACACAAGTTAGCCCTCAAATACTTAGAGATAAAAGGAGAAGCCAATTCCAAGTTCCTTGAGGATAGAAGGCATGTTCTATACATCCTCTTTGTATCCCTGGTAGAGCCCAGAAAAAAGTGCTTGTTGCCTGATTTTTGTGTTTGCATTGCAGAATACAAAATAGTAGGTCATTCAAATTGTTGGAAAGGTTAAATGCAGACTACGTTGACGCAATATTAAGAGATATAGATGTTTTTAAAAGATTTTAAAGCTGCTTAAGCTTATAATCTGTGTTCATGTGTGAACAATCTCAAAATCACCTATGAATCAGTTTCTTAAATGCTGCTCTTCCAAATAACACAAATACTGTTATAAAGAAAGATGGGAAAGGATATCTCAATACTGTCAAGTTTTTAATAAAATGAAAGCAAATAAAGTAAACTTCAATGCCAAGTTCCAAAACAAGGAATTTAAATTCTTTTGCCATTAGGTTATTAAAATAGCCAGGTAGTTTTACAAATCAACTCCACTTTGCCAAGAACTCATGATGATGATGATGACTTAGTTAAATTGTTAGGAAACTGGGGAAATTATGGGAATAATCAAGGAACATTTCCTTTCCCCTATCCCAAAAGAGAATGGTGTGTATCTGTGCTATCAACTGAATGTTCCTCTCCCACACACAAATTCATATGTTTGAACTCTAAATCCCAATGTGATGGCTTTTGGAGATGGAGCCTTAGGTAAGTAATTAGGGCCTGACAGTGGGGTCTTCATGAATGGAATTAGTGTCCTTAAAAGAGGAGACATGAAAAAACTTGCTTCTCTCTTTTTCTCTGCCATGGGAGGATACCATAAGCTATAAGGATACCTCTGCAACCCAGGAAGAGGCCCTTTCCAGACACCAGACCTGCCAGTACCTCCATCTCAGACTCTTCAACCTCCAGAACTATGAGCAATAAATGTCAATATTTGAGGCACCTGTCTACAGTGATTTGTTGTATACCAGCCTAAACTAACTAAGACACTTTGTCATCACCTAAACAACTAGTCTTCAACAACAGAGACTTACTGGTCACTCAGCTTGACAAATGGCTGGAAAACCTCAACCTTTCTACACATCCAGAGTGTTGCCCATAAAACATCAGTGATTAAGTACAACCAAATGCAAACTAGATTCTTTTCCACATAAGATGGCTTGAAGGGTATGTAGAAGACTTTATGGAAATCCATCATCCATGAAATGATTGAACATTCCAGAGAGCAAATGCTGTAACATGCTGAAACAAACCCTACCAAGTGGTTTTACAGCACTTACGTTCATTCCCATAAAGAGCACCTTAGTCCTCAGTGAGAAGGCTCAGGTCTCTTCCAAAGTTCATGAAACTGCTGCTGTTCAAAAATCAATCACATGTATCGGTATGGGGTTGTAAAATCTATACCAAAGTTTGTGTATAATTCTTTTAACTTTGGGCATCTTTAAAAATAGGAAAATAAACATTAGACACTAATTAGCATTACCTTGTGAGTTAACAAAAATTTTACTTTCAACATAGTCAGGTAATGGCCACATTATTGACATGAAAGTGGGGACAATTATAATAAGCACTGCTCATTAACTAATTTGTTCATTTACTCAGCAAACACTGAATAGGAAGAGCCTGCTCATCAAATATGTACCAAGCATCTACCTGTTCCAGAGCTTGTGATGAGTGTTCAACCAAAGCACCATTTATATGTTTAAAGAATAGAAAAGGTGGCTTCTGAAAATGGAAGCATAAATTCGAAAACTGGCATACAGTGCAATGTGGAATCTGCTCCAAGGCAACCCAAGGAAGACAAGGAACCATGAGGCCTCAGAAGCAAGCCAATATTATAACATATCTTTTATCACTTGGGAAAAAGATAGTTATCAATTATTCACCAAATTTCACAGTGCAACTTTGAATTTTAAAGTATATATAATTAAATGAACACAACTAATTCCCATGTTTTGGACTGTTTTAAATATTATATTTAATTCAGCTTTGTTTTTATAGATTGCTTATTTTTATTTGCATGTATTAATTATACAACCAAAATTTGAGACAATACAACATGTAAATTTAATTGTAAAAGAGAAATTAATATCAGAATTTAGCTTTTGAATGCTAACATTTTCTTTTTTTTTCTTTTTTCTTTTTTTTTTTTTTTTTTTTGGTACCGGGGATTGACCTCAGGGGCACTCGACCACTGAGCCACATCCCCAGCCCGATTTTGTGTTTTATGTAGAGACAGGGTCTCACTGAGTCGCTTAGCGCCTCGACATTGCTGAGGCTGGCTTTGAACTCGCGATTCTCCTGTCTCAGCCTCCCTAAGTGCTGGGATTACAGGCTTGAGCCACCGCG
>PVHX01007596.1:0-89957 GCA_004024805.1 Geosciurus inauris
ATGCTGCAAGATAGCATTGTACACATACCCTTAAATACTGGTTAGTTTTTACCTCGATAGGATAGGTGACTAAGACTGAAATTGCTAAGCGGAAGAGTGGGGTTTTTTTTCCTTTTTTTCATTGATATTGCCAGAGTCCATTTGAAATAAATATATTAAAAATGTTGAATTGCCCCCAACAGTGTTTGAAACTGTCCCTTTCCCCTGTGCCCCAGCACCATTTCCGCTTCTTTTGATTCTTCTCTATTTGGTGGAGAAGCAATATCTAATTGTTATTTAACTGTGCATTTTCTAGCTTATCACTGTGGTGAAGGCTCTTCTCGGGGTTATGGGTCATTTTGTTTTCTTTTCCTCTGGAATGTCGCACTGAAGTCCTGTGCCCGATGAGGACCTTGGGCTATCAGTGATTGTCCATTCTCCGAGCCATCCGGCCTTCTGTCCGAGCCCTCTTCTGTGGTGTCTGATGAACTGCCCATGAAGCCACAGAGCACGGGAGGGACATGTGGGCTGCTTCCCCATTCTGTTACCCTCAAAAGCCACACTGGCATGTGTCAGTGACAACCATGATTCCTCGCCTTTGGGCCTGGGGGGCCCCTCCAGTGAGGGGGTCCCAAGCAGAACCGCCCCAACCCCTCAGGTCTGCAGGGATTTTGCAGACACGGCTCTTCAAGAGGTGCAGTCTGCAGCCCTCTGGCAGCTAACGGAACCCAGGCATGGGTGGGGGCCCATGAAGACAGGCCCCCCAGGGATGCTGCACAGCTCTCTCCACCCACGCCCTCCCGGCCCTTCCCCCACACTGCCCTCCTCTCTACAACCAAACCCAAGGGCCGCAGGGCTGCGCCTGGATCCTCACTGTGCACCTGGGCCACATTCCCTTTGAAGTGTTCCGAGCTTCTGAAACACATTCGATACAAACTCTGCCCGGATCTTTCCTTACAATCAAATCCCTCAGCTCAGTATGTCTCCATTTAAAAAATACCTCCTAATATTGCCTACCAGCAAGCCACCTTCCCAGTGCCAAGGAGAGAAGGAGGAGGAGGAGGAGGAGGATGATTATTATTTGGTACCAGGGATTGAGCTCAGGGGCACTCGATCACTGGGCCACATACCCAGCCCTATTTTGTGTTTTATGTAGAGACAGGGTCTCACTGAGTTGCTTAGTGCCTCGCCATTGCTGAGGCTGGCTTTGAACTCATGATCCTCCTGCCTCAGCCTCCCTAAGTGCTGGGATTACAGGTGTGCACCACTGCACCCAGCTGAGAATTATTTACTTTGATGAGGTGTTTATGGAAGTTGATTTGACATCTAAGAAGCTTTTCTTTACCCTCCCTCGATCTGGGTGTCCTTTTTCACCATATGAATCCAATGTTACCCAGGAGGTGAACTGAAGGGTGTCACCAAGGGCCACCATGCCTGGCTTTCGGTGACCTTTCTCTGGAAAACCTGGTTTCTTCCTTAGCATTCAGCAGATGTTCACTGAGCATCTACTACACGCTGAGCATTGTTGTGGGTAAGAGGAATGCAGCAAAGAACAGAGGGACAGGGCCCCGGCTCTTCTACCAGGGGATAAGCCAGTAAAGAGATACAGAGATTTGCAGATCAACAGAGACTAGAGCTCCCAGGACACGGAGCACAGCTGAAGACCTCTCTGGCTGGGGATTGTTAGGCACAAGTCCCAGAGAGCAGGCTGGTGTTGGGGTGATGGCTGTGGGGTGATCCACAGTGTGTCCGTGCGAAGAGTGAGAGGTCATGCGGGTGTGTTGGAGGGAGATCCAGGAAGCCCATCTGGTGTGTGCGCAGGAGCATCCTGGAGGACTAAAGGGCCCACCCCAGGTGAGTCAGGAAGGCAGGGAGATCCTGCTCAGCTTGCTGTGTTCCAGTGTGTGACCATGCTGCGGCCGTGCAGACTAGACCATGTGCAGGGGTGGATGTGGAGAAAAGCATGGCCCTGGAGAGAGCACGGCTGCCTGGCCTTTTTTGGGGACCCTCAGTCCACAGAGGTGTCCATCATGGACCTTTGAGCTGGTGGTGTCCTCCCATGCCCTGCCCACCTGCCCCCTACAGAAGAGGCCAGTCTCCACGGGGCCTGTGGTACTGTGCTTGGGCCGGGGCTACGCTCTGCCCTGGCTGGCAGGGTGCTGTTGTGTGTGTGTCTGAACTTGCTGAGCCAAGCCCGAGCCTCCTCGCTTGGAGACCTGGCTGTCCTCCCGGGAAGAACTGGGGTCAGTGAAGGCCTGGCAGCAGACACAGAGCCAGACACACCCAAGAGCAGCTGGGCTGAGGATGGTGTGGCTGCCCGCTGTCCTGGGAGGTCTAGGCCCTGGTCACCTCAGCTCCAGGAACCTCCCACACCAGGAGAGAACAGTGCAGAGCCAGACCCTCGCTCCTGTCATCGCAGCTAGTTTTCTAAAAGTCCCTCTGCAGCCTTCTCACCCGCAAGGCCATTCTCCACAGATCCCTCAAAGGGGATGGTTCTGAGAGACAGGTCCTGTCTGTCACCTCCCTGCTTACCTTGGACCCTGCTGTGCATGTGCCCTCAGCACCAGGTGCAGACTCCTGCTGGTCCTCCCAGCACCCTCTGCTCCCTGCGTGCTACTCCCTGCCCAGCCCTCTCTGGGGAGGCCTTGCTTCCCTGAGCAGAAGCCACTGAGCCGGGGGGGGGGGGGTGGCCCCAGCTCCCCAGAAAACTGTCCCTGACCACGGCCTGCATGCCACATGCACACACACACACACACCACAAACACAAAACACATGCATATGCACCACACAGAATCACACCATCAACACATGTGTAGAAACACATTCATAGAAGCCATGCACACACACACAACACATGGCCACTAAAACACGCAAACCACACAGACACAGTCTCACACAATCACACATAGAAATCACACCACACAGAAACATACATAGAAATAACACAATCAAAAAAAAAAGGAAAGAACCCAATCAACACTCTGTCAGAGATACCCACAGACACCAAATACAAACAACACACGGCACACGGACACAAAAACTCACAAAGCCACACACGAACACATGCACAGAAACACACAGGGACACACAAACACCAGTTACCTGAAGTGAATGTGTCAGTTTTCAATGTTACAACTTACCGCATCCAAAGGTCTTAGTTGCCATTGGGATTTTCCGCTAACTGTGAGATGGGTAGGGCTGGTGTCTTGTCACCTCTGTGTCCACACCAGTGAGAGTGATGTGTATAAGGCAGGCTGATCCTACCTGTGCAGGTGGATGAGTTCCTCAGGTGGGTGCATTTGTGGAACATCCTCCAGATCCAGATCTGGCTGGGGAACATTTCAGGTGGCCCAGAGGCTCCCTGTGTCCTCCCAGCCACCCCTTCTACCTCCAAGCTCCCCAGGAATGATTGTTGACTGTGGAGAACACCCTGTCCTTGTGAAAGGACTCATCCTTCAGAACACAGTTCTTCCTGAACCTCCAGCAAAGGGGGAGGAGGAGTCCATGATGTCCCTTAGATGATGTGACCCCCAAAATGTGCGTCACTTCCTGCCTGGCCCAGTGCAGTGGGCCCAGAGTTGCCCCTTGGACTTGGTCTCTCCTCTGCAGGAGAGCTGTCCCTGAGCTGAAGGAAGCCAGCATGGGACATGGGGCAATTCCATACGGAGCTGCCTCAGGCCAGAGGTGGATCTGCGCATCCAGGTATCACACTAGTCAGGAACAGGGAAGGGGATATCCCTTCAACTTCATGTGTTCCATCAAAGTGGCTTCTCCTGAGGTCTGGTGTGTGTGTGAGGGGGGTGACTGACCCCTGCTCCATTCAGTTCTATGGATTCACATCTTCACTGGACCTGGAACTCAAGCCAGCTACTCCATCTCCTTCCAAGGAAGGAGTAGGAGGTGTTGGACTCTCACCTCTGAATTTCCAGGCGCCCTATGTGTGCCTATCCCAGGGAAGCCTCTGCTTCTCCCTGGCAGAGATCTCCCCTCCAGTTCACAGGTCTTTACTGGGTGCTGACAGCTTTGGGGACACCTCGCCCATCGGGAATGAGTGCCTGCTCTTGTGGATACCAGGGATTGGTCGGATGTGCATGTTTTTGCATGGAGTATGCTACATAAATACGTGGAAGGAAGAGTTTTGTGTGCAGGTTAGGCCCATTCTAGATCTTTAACCTGATGCATTAATGAGTAAACCACAGTGGGCTGCTTCCTGGGATGGGGCCGATGCCCTGGCACTTGGTCCCTCCAGGCCCCCTGCTTAGAGGGACTTGAACTTGAGATGGGTAGAATGTTTCACACTTGCCATTTGGCATTTTTAATCACACTATCCTGAGGCATTTATTTATTTATTCATTCATTCTACTTAAGTATACATGATAGCAGAATGCATTTTGATTCATTGTACATAGACGGAGCGCAACTTTTCATTTTTCTGGTTGTACACAGGGGGACAGTAAAGATAGTGGAATAAGATGGACATCATAGCCCTAGCTTCATGTATGACTGCATGCATGATGTGATTCTACATCCTGAGGCGTTTCTATCACGTTTATGTGCCTTGCCTCCTGCGCCTCCTGCCTGAGGGAGGCCATCTTTGGCAGGGGTTTCGCCTGGCCATGCCGCCCTTGTGAGTCCTGGCCATGCTCTGCCTCTCCAGTTGCTGCTGCTCTGTAACAAGGTGGCAGGGCATTTTGGAGCAGGAGGTCTGTGCTCTGCATCCCCCACTGCCCCCTGCAGGGGGCTCTGGGAATGCACACAGGAGAACTGGGGTTGGGCATGTGCTGCATGGCACCTCAGGGTGGGGCTTGACAGCTGTCCCACCCAGTTGCCCCAACCCAGGGCAGCAGTGTGACAGCGCCTTCCACAAGCAGCTCAAGCCTCTGGCCCACTTCAGATCCTGGTGCCCAGTGCCTCCCAGGGTGGAGGCTATCCCTTGGGCACCTCTTGTCACCTTGGGGGCAGTGTCCTATGGGTATGGGATAGTGCTTCCCTACCCACTCCACCTGGGCTGGCCCAGGGCACAGGGCCAGTGGAGGGTGGTGAAGCGCCTGGCAGTCGGGGGCTGCTCCTGCTGCCCGGAGCTGGCTGGCAGAGCCCTGGCATCTGCAGGGGCTGCACAGTCCCTGGACTATTCCCATGCCCAAGGAAGGGCAGCATCAAATAGCAAATCAAAGACCCCATGACAGGTCAAATGAAGCTGGGGAAGAAAGGACAGTTTTCTGCTTTAGGGCTTTGGGGCTTTTTTCTTTTTTGAAAAAGCTGCTCTCCGTTTTCATTTTAGACTTGACCCCCCAAATTATGAAAGCAGTCCTGCTCCCCAAACTCAGTAAGGAGCCTAGCATCACTGAGCACAGTGACCGTGCGCTAGGCTCACCCCGCAGTGCTTCACAGCCACAGGAGTAGGACTCTGATCATTTCCATCCTGCACATGAAGAAGATGAGGCTCACGGGACACTCCTGAGCCCCACAGCTAATGAAAGTGGAGGCTGCCACTGGGTGTGTCCATCCCAGGGCCTGAGCACCTAACCAGGGTTGGGTTGAGTCTTGCAGACGGCTAGTGTGTGGAGAAGAATTTGTGAATCGAATGCCTGGGAGACCAGCTAGATGCAGAAATCAGGCCTGCCTGCCTTCCGGGCTGCATTTAGGAATGGCCAGGGAGTGAACGCCCGGTGCATGCAAAGCCAGAGGACATGCTGGTTCCCCTGGGCGGTTGAGCAGGGTCTAGGCCCAGCCTGAGTGGGCGGCAGCACGTGATCACCTGCAGATGCAGAGCAATGGCAGCCAGCGCAGCCTCACCCGCTCAGCTGACCCTTCCCAGTACACAGGCCTGGCCATCTTGTGCCCAACCCTGGTAAAGCACCATTTTGTTCCTGCCTCACCATTTGCTTTCCTGTGCTCTTCTGCGAGCTGTCTTAGGTGTGTGTCACTTAGGGGGCACATGGAGCCTCGGCAGAGTAGAGCCAGAGCCTAGGAAGCCCACTCTATCCCCACAGAACGGCCCCCCTCGCTGTCTCCCCCCAAAGGTTTTGCAGTCTCTATCGCTGTCTCTGAGCATTCTGTCTTGGATGTTAAATTGGGGTGCATTCCATCCTCATAGGTCATTAGATTGCAAAGTAATGGAATATGGATGTATGCCCTTTTAAGAGCATCTATTAGAATATTACTATGACTTCAAGAACCTCATACCGAACATTCGGAACATGTTATACGTTCTTTCTTTCCAATAACGTGGAAGGGGTTAGATGTTTGGGATTACACAAATTATCAGCAATTTCAATCAGCTTTTTTATGCACCATTCAGAGAGCAAGATTAGAATTGCCGTGTTTGTATTCTACAATGTATTGAAGATAATTAAAAATTAGCCGATGAAATCACAGAGATCTTTTACAGGAGCAGCAAGGATTTGGAGGCAGCATCTCCCTCTAGGCAAATGAACTGGACTTTTCTGAGAGTAAATACGGAATCTGAATCCAGCTGCACATTTTATTAAAACTGCTAACATTTCATGGTCACCTCTGTTTAGCTGGCAACCTTCCGGAATAGTCACCCCTGACCATATCTTATTAGCAACCGGCAAGAAAATAACTAAAAATAATCGGCCGTTGAAATGATTATTTAAGCCTCTAAGAAATTCATGCTGATGACTGTGCGTGACTGTGGTGGCTGCGCTCTCGCCGGTCCTGCCTCCAGTTCGGCTGCACTTCTCTGCTGCTGCTTTAAGACTGCAGAGCGCCCCAGCGGCCAGAGCAGGGGAGGGGGCGGCTGCCTCCGCGCGGCTCCGGGGCTCGCAGGCGGGGAAGGTCGGCGGCGGCGGGGAAGATGAGCCTGCCCGCGCGCCTGCTGCCTGGCCGCGGAGGCTGAGGGCTGGCGCGCGGAGGCCGCTCGCTGCGCATTCCGGGCGCCGGTGCCCGGGATGAGCTCCCGCCCGCGGCCGCGGCTGCCTGCACCTGGCGACCTGCCGGCGGCCCGCTGAGCGGACGGCGCACCTGGGCTGCGGCCGCGGCGGTGGGCGCGGCGGCCGCCCGGGAGCAGGTGCGCGGGAGCGCAGCGCGCGGAGCGCAGCCCTCGCCCCGGAGCCCGGCCGCGCCGCGTGCCCGGGCGGCTGGGCGGCAGCAGCGGCGGCGGCGCCGGCGGCGCGTCCTCGGCGGGCGGCGGGCGGGTGGCGGCCCCCGGGCAGGTGGCGAGCGGCGAGCGGAGCGGGCCGGCGGAGCGCGGGGGGCGAGGCCGGCGCGTGGCTCGCTGGCTCGCGAGAGGCCGGGCAGCAGCAGGGGCATGTGGATACTGGCCCTCTCCTTGTTCCAGAGCTTTGCGAATGGTGAGCCTTTCGGTTTGTGATGAATTTCATTTCTTGTAATTGACCGTGGTGGTGGTGGTGGTGGTGGTGGTGGTGAGGGGTGGCGGGTTGGAGGCGCGGGTGAAGACTTGGCCCTTTCTCCCCCATCCGTGTTTAAATTTTCATGCTTTTATTTATTTTTCAAATATTTTTGTCGCTCTGGAGAGGAGAGATGGCAGTGTGGGGAGGCCGGGGAGAAATTGCTCTGTAATCATTTGAAGGAGCTCACCTAGCCAAGTGACAGCTCAGAGCCTAACTCCCGTACTAGAGAGCTCCTCATTCAGAATAAACCAGGGTGGGTGAAAAGCAGGGGAGAGGGGCAGATCGCCACTTTGAATATTACAGCTGGAAAAGGGACATGATATTCCAAGTGCGGGCAGGTGGAGGGGTCAATCAAGAACGTTTGCTTTCAGATTCAAAGCGTTTGAGCCTTTAGAACAGGTGCTTTAAATCTGCTAGTTTTTCTCCAGCAGTAATGAAAGCTTTAAGAAAGATCTTTCCTTCCGTGGCCCCCACCTCCTTGGTACTACATCTTCCTCACAGTAGTATATATAACAATATGCACTGGTAAGCATTACATCATCTGAAATGTTGACGAATTAAAAAAATAACACCTGTATAGTTGCAAAAATGAAATCAGTGAATATTGTAAATAGTATTTCTTTCCTCCCGATCAGCCAGAATTACATTTTGAAGTGCTTTCTTCCTGGGATTTGGAAACCTATTGCTCTTGACTGAGTCAGACCCAATTAGGAAGTGTGAAGGCTCCTTAGGTTGCCTGTCACCGCGTAAATATGAACTTGCATGTATGAATGGCTTCCTCTCATGTGGGAAAGAGAGGGGATTGTCATCATCTGACATTGCCTGGGAGTAGCTACAGCTTGAATTCCCATTTCAAATTTCGGAACACACATCTGCATAAAATGTATAACCTGCTGACAGTTAAAATTAAACCATTAAGCAGAATCCCTTACCCAGGGGGGTGGGAGGAGAGAGGAGAGGAGAGGAGAGGAGAGGAGAGGAGAGGAAGGGAAGGGAAGGGAAGGAATCTAGTCCTTGTGAGAAAATACGAGAATCAAAGGGAGGCTCTAAGATTTTGTTGGAAGATGCACAGAGAAGCTTGAGCTCTGGCTGAACAGGAGTGCATTTTCTGTGCCTGCCTAGGTAGTGCTTAGAGAATCAACACACCAATAAGCTGAAGGAAATGCATAAATGTTGGCCAATATTTTTTAAACATGTGACTAAGATAGAGCTGAATGAAGAAGGAACTCCCCAATTAACACTGAAATGGCATTTCCCTCTTTAATATAACCTAAAGCAAAGTGTTCAAAACTTTCATTTTGACATCTCCTTGCAGGAAAAAATTGCAACAAGTTCTGACATGACACCCCTCTTTCCCAGAGGGCACTATACCTGTCCTGTCTCCTTGTGGGAATATACCTTGGGGGATAGATCTGCTTTAGGGAGTATGCAGTGATGTGTTAGAGGAGTCTGCCTTCCTGCCACTCTGCTAATGTGAACAGAGAACACACAGGCGCTCACAGATGTGTGCCAAAGCCACCAAGCCTTGATGGCCTATCAGGATGATTCTGGGTTCCTTGGGAAGGTCTGGGTTGCAGGATGAAATGAGAGTTCCAGCCCATGGAGAAGTATGTGTTGCAGATGGGAGGAGAGGTTGTGTTTCTGAATGTCCCCAAGCACTATCTGTTTTTCAGTTCAAGTTACATATGATGAAAACAGTATGGAAGAATGTATGATGGTCTCTGACACAGAGATGCTGTGCATGTTTGTGATATGTTTGAATCAGCATTTCACAACTAAGAACATCACAGAAAGAATACTATGTAGTGATAAAATTGTGTGAAACCTGAAATATTCTTCTACAATATAGAAAACATATGCAAAGATTACTTATGTACATGCATACCAAGTCCTGTATTAGCTTCAACTTTTCACATGGATAATTAATCATTGTTACTGTAGTGCACATAGATGGATCACACAACATAAGATCTAGACAGCTCATGCAAATGAAGAGTTTACATTGCTGTGTGTATTCTGATCCTGTTATGAAGGTTATGAAACTCTCTGAGATAAAAATGGCCCTCTCTTTATATGATCAAGCATTGAAAAAGAAAAAAAAAAAAAAAAAAAAAAAAGCCTGATTGTGGAGCTCTGGCTCTTTCATTTGGTAGGGCAGGGGCAGCTTTAGAGCTTTGCAAGGAATGATGTTCAATAAATACTGTGCAAAGGATCATAAAATATATAGTCCTTTCAAAATAGGAAAAGGTCTGGTTTGGAATGCTGCCTGCTCATAAGTCTATTTTAAACATGTGAATGTGAATGGTTCCTACCTACAGAAAGAGACTTAAAAAAATGGAGAAGTTTTTTTGGGGGAGGGGTCAACAACTGTCATTTTTTTGGCCTACCTTAACATTGAAAAATACCTGAATGTGTGTGATAAATACTTATAAATACTAATATCTAAACTGTTTATTGATAGGCCTCAAACATCAAAATGCCTGAAATTTTTTTTTCATTTATAAAAGATTATGCAGTTTGATATTTTGGGGCTCTAATAAAATAAGCCCACAGTACATCTGCATGTTAATAGTAGACATCAACATCCTTCTTACTGATGCCACAGGATGGACACTTATTTCTTAATAAAATCAAGGTTGCTGGGCAAGCTGCCCAGTATTTCAGGCAAAACCCAGAAGTAGAGACCAGTCCCTTCATGGGTTAAAGTCTGATGGATGACCTCACCTGATAGATAAGGTGCAGCAATCTTGTTTTAAAGCAGTCAACTTGTTCTGCAATGCTCTGAAAATACTCACACAAGCGATTCTGACATAGTGCAAGGAACAGGGGCACACATACATGCAGACACATACCCACACGTCATGCCATGCCTTCTCAGCACGGGCATCTTGCTGCATCGCATTTATTCGAGTTTACAGTTCTTGTTAAAAGCATAGGTGGGCTGCGGACAAGCAGAGGGATGAAATGGTCAGGTTGGCTGTGTAGAGGGTATCATTGCTGTATGCTGACCTCTGCTTTTAAACACCCACATGCGTCCTTGACATCATTTTTTTTCCTGAGCCGTGGGACTGTGAGGTCTGTTGCATCCTGCCCTCGGGGACCCCAGGCATAGTGGCAATGAGAGAGGGTGAAGTAATGGCAGTGAAAGGGTGCTCACCAAGGACACAGGGGTGTGTAGCACCTGTGGGCATGGTCAGTTCATTTGGCAGGGAACTGCATGCTTGCTGGTTTGTGTTTTTTTTGTTTTTTTAAATGGTAGAAGCAGACCTTTGTAACTACAAATGCACCTTGAGGGATTTGAAGGTGATTCTTTAATTTCCATAAATGCATGTTAGCAAAACATGTTATGTCTCTCTCATCTTAGATGAAAATTTTCCCTCAGAATTTCAGGGTTCGTTTGAAATACCCAGGCCTTTTCACTGAAGCTGCATGGCCCTACAAGATGCCCTCTGTTAGAAAACAAAATGCCAGACAGACCTTTATTAAATGGCAGCCCACCTGATTCCACTTCCTGACTCTTCCATGCCTCCCTGGAGTCTCCTGGGCTTGCCGTGCCTTTGAGCAATCAGTGAATCACCGGGCAGCATTGGTGCGACACTGCCTACTGGTAGGGCACATAATTTTAACTCAAAATTTGTAGTTTAAATCCTCAAGGCCTGGATCTCCAGCTAGCTGGCAAAGTATTTTATCATTGATGTGTCCCTGCTAAATAAGGTGCGTTGACTGTGTTGGAAAGGGACTCAATTCAATGTACCTTGGAACTTGAGGTCAAGTGGAGGGAGGGGTCATTTTAGAAAGACCTATGAACATGGTAAGAGATTGGGAATTTGTATTTTAAAAATAAAATGATGGATTTCTCAAGTGGCTGCGTTTCCAAAATCTACGGCATCAAGATTTTGCAAAATTAGCTGAATACTAACGAGTGAGATTATGAATGTGGCTCATAAATAATTAATAGATGGTGAAGAATACGTTTTGCATTAGACAGCGCACTTAGGGGCATTTTCGGATAAGCACCCCAGCACCCTGGTTTTCCTGCGGAATGACCCACCTCGCCCACGCCTGGCGGGGGCCCTGGGCCTGCACGCGCACGCACACAATCATGCCGGGGCTGCTGCTTGGCTGCTGCGCTGAAGTGCATGCTGGGCCTTGGTGGCCAGCACTATCAGCCTGGGAGATGGTGAGGTGGTGATACCTGCATGTCAATTGTGTCCCCGCCATAGGACACTAGTGGGCGGCAAACCTCGCAAGAGTCTTGCAGCAAGTCTTCGGCAGAGAAGGCAGAGCAGCGCCGGCGCGGGAGCCCTGCCGGCGCAGGTGCAGGGGCTTTCCTCCTCCGAGGGCGCCGCCCGCCCGGCATCGCGCCAGTCTGCTGCGCCCAGACTCCAGGTCCGGGGATCCGTCTGTCTAAACAGGAACCATGCAGAGGCTCTGGCAGGCCAGGAATGGTCCAGCAGTCTTTGTTTTAAATTGTACAAAGGAGGATCGTGTTCACAGCAGAATTTCCAACCCTAGAAGGTGCACTGAAAGGAAAAGGAGGTTTCAGGGAGCCACTGCATCCGAAGACGAAGGGTGTATTTGCACACCCCCTTCGAAACTGGTGGAACTGGCAAGGGAGCCCCGGTGTAGGGTGTGCATCTTGGAGGTGGCAGCTCCGCGCCTGATTGGTTGACCTTCCAATGTCATTCCAGGAGCCGCGCTTCTCCTGCTGATGGTGACAGGGGTGACGCTGAGGCACCGCTCCTCCGCAGTCCGTCAAGTCAATCTCGGGCAGCTGCCACAGCCAGGCTCCAGGGAGTAGGAGCCCCTCCTCTCTCCTCCAGGCAAATTGGGCAGCACCTGTTCCTAGGGACCAGGAGTTAACTCTTTGTGTTCCAGAGAGCTGGCCATGGAAATTCTCAGTTCATCTAGCTCTGCCTCTCTCCCCTCAACCCAAATGTATTTATGCTCTTTTCGTTAATGTTTTAAAAATGCAAGGCAATTCAGAGTTGTGTTTCCTGTGCCAAATGCATGCGTGAGATCAGGCAATGGGGGTGGAAGATTGGCTGTGCTGGTCTGAAGTCTGAGGTGGAAGTACAGGTGTGTCTCCTGCAGGTGACGCATCATCCACTGGGGCAGCAGGAGGTCAGATAACTTCGTCCAGGATGTTTGGAGGGCTAGATTCGTCCAGGATGTTTGGAGGGCTAGATTCGGGGGCCTGCTCCAGGAAGGTAAAGCCTACCATTAGCCCTTCTGGCAAAACCTGGGACTCCCCTTGATGGTGTCTGCAGCAGTCTGGAACTCTGGTTCACTTGGGTGCTTCCCTGAGTTGATCTTCCTCCCTCACTAGAGAGTGACATCCACAAGCTGAGAGGCGGGCGATGCCTGATTGTGTCCTTAGCACAGATAGGGTAGGTGGACAGATGTGCTCTTCATGGAAGAATAGAGAAAGTGGGGAAGGTTCCTCTCTCCCTTAGTCGTCCTTGTCTCCCCATGGCCCTCTCCTCTGCCCCATCTAGCTCTGTTCACATCCTGGCCGCCTTTGCCAGGTTTCCTCTTCTTGACTTTCTGATTCTAAGGGGATGAGCTGTTTGTGGGTAGCATGTAAGAGTGGTTCAGATTCCTGGACCACTGACACCTTGTCCCTAGTGATCTTCTCGCATGCTGATCCTGCAGCTGGAGAAGCATTTGTTTTCTATAAATTCTTTAGGGGTGTTTTCTTCTCTTTTCCCCAAGGGGAGCCACATTTGGAATGTGTACTGGGACTTCAGCTGGGTTGCACGACCTGATATAATTGCTTTGGGTGATCTTTGTGCCATGAGTGGGTCAGCTGTCTCAGAAGATAACTCGAGCAAGGCACCAGGCCCCACGTTCCCAAGGGACGTGATATAGAATTCCAGGGCAATGTTTAGTGCCCTCTCACGCTCGGAAAGCCAGCTTGAAACATCAAACCGACGTTTAAGCTTCCCCAACAGCTCCTGGGAATTCATTTCTTCATCAAAGAGCCACCCAGGACATCAAAACAAAGCTCAGCTTCTGAGGCCCTAATCACCTTTAAAAAGTCACACTACTGTTTTCCTGAGTATTCCATGGCATCATGTGTGTCTCATCATTATCTTATTTTGCAGCAGAACCAAATATAAAAGTTGGTACCTCATCAAAGTAATGTAAAAGGGATGTGTTTTAGTCTTTGTTAAATTGTCACTTTGTATTCAAATTTAAGAATCAAATGTCATATAGCTTACAATATTTATTTCCTTTTGATTTTGGGGAATCTATGTTTGTTCTATGTTGGTTGGCACTGGTGGTTTTGTTTTAAGAATCATCCAGTTGGATTAATTTTCAGTTTATAAGCCTCCTGGATTGTGTCAATAGATACATGGTTTAACAGAGAGGGGATGGAGCCGATCACAAAGATAAGCAGCAAGCCAAGAAAGGAGAGGCTACTACACAGTCAGAATGACAGAGAGTAGGGAATCTTGCCGACGTCCCTACTTAAGTTATTTTTTACTCTGAAGACAGTGAATAAGATTTAAAAGTGAGCAAGCAGTCCTATTTATAGAAAGTCATTTTTAAATGTAGCAGCAAAGACAGTGAAAGGAAGAATCGACAATCAAGGGATCACCTCCATGCAAAACACCGGCTTTTCCTAACTTTCCAGCCGCTGTACAGGATTGTGGAGGAGAAACAAAGCATACCACCCTTGTGGAATGATTGAGAAATTGCATTGGACTCTCTGCAGAATATTCTAGAAATACTCTCAGGGTTGAAGTCTATGTCAGAGCTGAGAATGTATGTATAATTTGGAAATGATTCAGTAGGTCTGTGCATGGGCCTGGAGGTGGAGGGAATATGCTGGGTTCTCAGCACGGCTGTGGCTGTTTCTTCTGCAGTAAGCATCGACTCCCCTGATGATGTCCACAGCAGAATGCTAGGAGAACAAACCAGAACGTGCACTTAGATGACAACAATTATTTACATTTAGGATCTTGTCATTGTCCCAAGTCCCTCCATGGTTGCCTGCTATTAAATCCTGGAGATTTAAATTGTGATACACAAACTTGTAATTTGGTCAGACTTGGTGGGGCTGATGGTCTTGCTTGTGGCTTTACGACTGGCATACATGTTACTGGACAAGGAGGAATGGCAGCTTTTCCCTTAGAAATAAAGTGGTCTTGTATGTTATATGCATAAGTGAGATTACAAGTATTTTTCTTCCTGTGCCTGACTTATTTCACTTACCATAATGTCTTCCAGATTCCTTAAAAAATATTTGTTTAAGGCTGGGGCTGTAGCTCAGTGGTAGAGCACTTACCTCGCATGTGGGAGGCACTGGATTCGATCCTCAGCACCACATAATAAATAAATAAGGTACCAAAAATAAATAAATAAATAAAATAAAGATATTTGTGTCCATCCTACAACTAAAAAAATTTTAAAAATATATATGTTTATATATACATATATATTTATAAAACATATATATATATAAAATTTAAAACAGTAAGGGAAAAAATTGAAATATTCTTCCTCCTAGGACTGCATATGCTCCATACGACATATTTGTTTATTTGTTCCAAGTGAGTCTGATCTCCTATTCACAGTAGAATCCTTGAATGTATCTTGAAATTCTGCTGGTTTACAGGTTGAAAATTTAGACTGATGTCAGGTGCTGACCTGCCCGACAGTCTGATGCTGTGTAAAATATTTACCTTATATCTTATGAAGAGCCATCTATAATGTGGATCATTTTGTAGGTATTCTCCCCAAATTCCTGAAGTGCTGTATTGAAGATTTCTTTATATTGGTATAAAGAAATTTGTCCTATTTACTGATTTTGACTCATGTGAGCCTCAATTTTGAATATTAAAATGAAGAAACAGAAGAATTTTAAGTCTGGTTTTTGTAGGTATCTGAACTCTCATTATTCCATAATTCTGCAAAAGACTCATCTGGTGACAACACTGTCAGGGATGACCTGATGGCCTCAAAGCTCTCAAGTGGCTTTGGTGTCATTGCAGGGTCACCATGATGGCCAGGTCTGAACTGACCTTAGAACCAGTGTACATGGGTTATGGAATTGGAAGCCCTGTCATTCACAATGGCTGATTGCACAGGGTGGGGTGGGCGGCTCCTACCATTGATTCCTTCAGCTAATCCCGGGCGAAGCATTGATTCTTCTCAGGAGCCCTCCTTTCCTTCTCACTGCATGGACTACAGGTTGATGGGGAGATTTCTATGATTTTATTGTCAGACAAAGGCTGAAGATAATGAGCACCAATGCAATTCAACGTGCATTTAAATTCGATTCCTCTTTTTTTCTATATAGAGGAACTGAGCTCAAGTGTGGCGGTTTTTTACTTTGAGTAAACAGGATTTCTCATGAGAAGACCTCAAGATTCATTTCTTCTTTCTACAGCAGCCCCACTGTGGTGTGATCTTGGGTTCCCACAGGACACTGCAAACCCCAAATCCCAGTCTGCTTAATTACAGTGTTTATTTCTTAATATCAGCTGTAGAGCATTTTTAATAACTGATGTGTAGCTGCCAGGGTAGAAATAGCAATGCTTTGTAATATTACTTGGGAGACTTCAGGAATGAGCTGAAGAAGGCCAAGGACCTCTGATAGTGCTGGCAAAATGGGCATTGAGGCGAAGGCACCGCAGTTATTTTACTGCCCCTGCCGGAGCTCGTCACTGTGGTTCCTTCTTGCATTGGCATATTTTATGTTCTCATCTATTGATGGCATGTGCTTTGCATATGGATTTGATTCCATTGTCTTTCTCTTGTTGACCTCTGTCAGAGAAGCTCTTGGAAGCCTATAGGTAGCTACATTGCTCAAGTGAGAAACTGGCCCTGGAAATCCTTTGATATTGAACAAGCTTAAGAGATGAGCTTGGGAGAAGCATGGGTCTGTCTGCAGCTGGAGGTTTGGCTCAGACTTCCCGGGAACACTGCCTTGCCTTAGTCCAAGTATCAATGCCTGGGCTCCTGGCAAACTTTTTGCTCATGAATGACTTTGGGCTTGTGTGCTCTATTGGATTTTCTTGGTCTTTGCCACTTTCTTTTAGATAAGTGATAACAAGTTGACTCTATTTATCATTCAAAGTTTGTGCCTTTATACCAACTTGTCAGAAAAAGGAGAAAATAATTTATAAGGAGAGATATGCATTTTAGACCTTGTTACATATGTGATGAAATCGAGGGCAGTTATTAGTGGCAGAATAATCTTTTCAAAACACCGTGTCCTTGATTTTTGAACTAAAATAGACTTGAATGTGTGCTGGAGACAGGCCTAAATTCAGAACCTTAAAAATATCTTTTTGTGTCCTGAGATCTTATTTTTAGATAATATTAAAAATAACCTTTCCCTCCTAGGCATCTTAAGCAAGTTTGATGTTATAATCTATTGGTAGTTTTATGGTGATTCACCATAGAAATGACCCCTCAAAGCTGCTCCTGTGAATTTCAGCTTCAGAGGAAATGGACTCAAAGCCACCGTGTTGGAAGGCCTATGATTTCTGCTGACTCATCACTACACAAGTTAGGGAAGCCGTCTGCTTCTTTGCAATAATAGGTTCCTACACCTATGTGTCTTTAAAAAAATTTAAAAAGGAAGATCATTGTGTGAAGGAGTCACAAGCTGGGCCCAGGGAGTTGGTGGAAGAAGATGCCCGTTTAAAATAGCTCACAGTCCTCTGTGATTGGGAGTTTTGAAGCCTACACAGAGCAGTACAAACTGTTCTCTTTTAAATTTTGTAGTAGAGTAGGTCACCCTTTCTCATCTCTCCCCCATGGAAAGGGCATAAATATTTCCATCATTAGATTTAGTAACCTGCGGTAGACTCATAAGTAATTGTAGATTGTGAACCACTTTTTTGTAAAAATAAAATAAAATAAAAATGAGAGCCGGGCACGGTGGCACAAACCTGTAATCCCAGCACTTTGGGAGGCTGAGTCAGGAGAATCGCGAGTTCAAAGCCAGCCTCAGCAATGGTGAGGTGCTAAGCAACTCAGTGAGACCCTGTCTCTACATAAAACACAAAATAGGGCTGGGGATGTGGCTCAGTGGTTGAGTGCCCCTGAGTTCAATCTCCAGTACCAAAAAAAAAAAAAATGAGATTGTGTGACTCAGAGTTCTTATTAAAACGAATTGCCTTTCCCCACAGAAAATACTTATTGCCTACTTTAGTAAGCATTGGGTATGTTCCCTGGGGTTTCTGACACCTCTCTGTGAGAGTGACTCTTTCTAGGTACCCTCCGACTGGTGACCAAGGCGACAAAGGTGGGCAGTGGGTCTGCTTTGGTGGAGATCGATTGGCTACAAACTGGGAGAAAACATTAGTGTTTACTTGGCACAGTGGGAGTGTGGGCAGAGAGTGATATTTCCCTGTGGTCTGGGCCTTCCCAGCTCCTGGTCTTTCTGGTGTCATGGCAGTCTGCTCTCAGGGGGCAAGTGGAGACTGGTCTCACCTCCCACCTGCTTGGGCACTCTGTAGCCGGGAAGCAGGGTGAGTGTCCCTGCTCAGGGGTGCATTTCCCCAGGGGTCTTTGAATGGAGGGAAGCTAGAATTTAATTATTTTTTCTGAAGTGCACAATTATAGGCATCATGGGTTATTACAAGTCATTATGAAGCTCTGGGAAGAGTCATGAGATGCAGAGTAAGCTTCCTGGAGCCAGGCAACTATTATCTTTAGCCCATTATTTTTGGCAGGTGGGAATAAGAAAGACCTCTACCCTCATTTTTCTGTCTTGATTCTTTTTAAGGGAGTATGCTCCTAACAATTTGTGTTCTTTAGTTAAATCAGTGGTTCTCATCTGAGGGCAATTTTGTACATCCACGGGGTGGGGGGGGAAGGGGGATTGGCAATGTCTGGGGACATTTCTGGTTGTCACGGCTCCAGATGGAGTCTGCTGCTTGCCTCTAGTGGGCGGAGGCCCACCATGCTACTCAGTGTCCTTTGGTGCTCAGGACGGCCCAGGCAACAAAGAGTAACCCTCTCCAAATTGCTATTTGTGCCAAGGTTGAAACCATCTCACTAGTTAAGAACCTAATTACTACAATCTAACGTCAGTTTTGGGCTTTAACCATGGGTTCTGGATGGTCCTGGGGAGAAAGAGGAGGGAAGCTTCTCTGAATCAAATCTCAGTCACCATCTCTGTGCTACTAAAATTGTAGCGGACACCGCCTGTCATCGTGACCCTCTTTACTGTTTTCTCCTTGGCTTTTGAATGAATAAAAGGAAGAAACCCATTCACGCTTCCTCTCTCGTCATTAGGAACATGATGCTCGAGGTGTTCCTGGGTCCCTCCAGCCATTTTACCCTCAAGTGATTATGCTAATTTGTGTTTGATCAGATGATTAAATAATGATGTGATTAATCCCGTGCACTGAATGCTCTGAATGCCTTTCCTCTCGCCTGGTTGCCTGTGCCTGAAGCACTCCGTTCTGCAGGCGGAGGGAGGCCTGTGCTTCCTGTGGATATGGGTCCCACCTTCCAAGCACTGCAGAGTCTCGGAATGGGGGGCAGGGATGTGTCTCTACCGTGTTCTTTCAGGCAAAGGCTGGACTGCAGAAGCTTCTGGAAACATGGAGACCCCCGTTAGGAAGCACTCTTATTTGAAGATATTTGACGTGGAAGTTGCTTGGAGAGGGGCATGTCTTTGGCGGAGCAAATGATACTGGCTCACGTTTTTTGTTGTGTGTCCCCTTTTGCTGCCAAGTTCTCCTGGCATCAGCCTGTGTGTGTGGCGGCCCCGGAGCAGTGTTCTCTGTGCTTGCCTCAGGTCTGTATTTCCACGAAGACGTCTTCCATGGTTTTGTTTTGCTTTCTGATAACATGGCTTAGGGTGCTGGAGCTGCCTGGCTTTGTTTCTTGTGTTTGCTTTGCATGTGGATTACATTAGCGTGTGATCTCTAGGTTTGTTGAGTTAAAATGATCATAAGTGCTTTCTGATGTAAGAAATTTGGGAATGCATAAGGAAGGGAGAGAAATGAGCAGGCTTGTGGTGTTACCATATGCTTCTGCCCCAAGACCAGAGGTGGCCACTGCTCATGGTATAGTGTCATGAGCTTAGTGATGATTGGATGCTTCTCGATACCCCCAGCATTTGTCCTCTCGATGTGAGCATACTGAGGTAGCCTGATTACCAGACTGGGGGTTTTTAGACTATGGACCGTTTTGCTATTAAAATGTGCGTGGGCTTCGATCTGGCTCATGTCATCCTAGGAGCTGCTGTCTGCAAACTGATGAGGATGCGGGAAGCCAATTTGCATGGATTCTTTGTGGCCCCCTCTCAAAATCATGCAATTTCATCTGCAGAAATTAAAATCACTTGGATTTCCTCGAAGAAAGAATTCTTTCTTGTAATTCTTCCCATCAAAGAGAAGGATCAAAGGAAACTCATGTTTATCAAGTCTCCGTAGCATGGGGACACTTGAGTTACTGTGTGATACGCACTAGTTGTTTAACAGTAGTGACGAGGATGATGGCGATGACAATCATAATCACTGGTGTTCATTATTTACCACCAGAAGTGAGATTCTCCTCTCAGGGCTCTGTGTGGAGTCTGTCCTATGCTGCTCAAACCTGGGAGGCAGGTAGTGTTACTGCAAAGAAGGTGAAATTAAGCAGTGTTCTAACAGTCACACGGTCCTCAAATAGCAGCATGAGGTTGTGTCTCCTTCATCCTCAGTCATAAGTATGGTTGTACAGACAACGAAACCAGATTTGGAGATGTTGGGCTTCAGCTACTGATCTGATGGTGGCTGATTCCAGGGCAGAATTCTGAGCCCAGGACGTCTGGTGTGATGAGCTTTATTTTCTCCACATCAGATCTTCCAAATAAAACCACATATATTCATTTGTAGTTCATAAACTGAAAATTATTCATTAAATTGAATTTAGAGTTGAGCCATAAAAGAGTCATTTTGGGCAAATGAGATACTGACTTTTAAAACATCAGAGCACAGATAGGGGAAATTCATTTATTTTCCCTTGTCAATCATTCACCGACTTAGTTAAGTGAGGGACAGGTAAACTTTTCTCCATTACAGTGGTGGAAAGATTCCATGGTATTGTATCCTGTTAAGAGTGAACTTGCAGGGGGAAGACATTGGCATTACATTCATATGACATCATAGGCTCTTTCCCCAACTCCCAAGTTTAAATTCTGTGTCCATCTTTAAGTGCATTACATTTCATTTGTTGTGAACTGGCCACCAATTTCTCTCAGTGCCCAAATATTAGAATGAAAATATTTTGTAAATATTAGCGAATTAGAGACTGAAAATGCATTTGAGTGTTACATCCGTCCCGCTCCTTCTGAAAGAAGGCACAAACCAGTTGCCTGCATACATGTCTGATTCTTGCTACAGCTGAATGCTTTACTCCAGTATCTGTGGAGCACATACCTGGAGGAGTTTAGAAAACATGACTAGACATGCTCACCTGTCAAGTTTGAATGACAGTGCTTGTGATGGGTAAGAAAAACCCATGCCTGTGGATGTGCATACACATGTGTGAGTGCACGCGCAGGCCACACTGTGGAGATAGCTCTGTGTTCTCTGACGTTTAGGTAAAGTTCAGACCCACCACTTGTCCATGGCATATTGCCTAAGCTGGCTGCAAGGTGGGGGACTCCACCTACCATCTGATGGCCTCTTTGCAGGACACACCTGCATGGTGCTGATCAGCACAGTGTCCTGGAGACACGGCTTGCACTCCACAGGTCGCCATCGTGAAGCTTGCCTTTATTCCTCTCTACTCAGCCATCTCAAGTGTGGTCCATGGTCCCATGGAGGGTCTGGCCACAGACATATTGAAAGATATTTGGCTTCCTCTGTACTGGCTGAGCAGCCTGAGGTTTATAGCTACGACCACATCTATAGAGTCATGTTTATTGTGGAGTATTTGGTGAACCAATTTATAATTGCTGATCTTGACTGAGTTCTTATTATGTTCTAGGAACGGCACTCAGGATTTATCATCTCACTCAATTGTCACACAAGTCCTTGAGATGCCTGTTAGTATTATCCCCATTTTCCACTTGGGGAATTCAAGGCTTGCTATGGTGAAGTTTCTGGTACATGATGAAGTTGTGTATCCAGCTGGTGGTGGAGGCAGGATTTGAACCTGGGCAGTACAATTCCGTACTTACTTTGAACTTGCACTTAACCTGCAGGCTGCACTCCTCAGTTGATGAGCCCCCAGCATAGATGCTGGTTCCTGAGCACACAAACTGAAGTCACTGTTTACCTGGAAAACCAGGAATGTAAGCTGTGCTGGGGAGTTGGGATGGGCAGATGGCAGACATTGCTTTCTTAACTTTCCCTGAAGCAAGTGCTGGAAAACCATGGTGTTGTGGGCCTTGTGGGGAGCCTCAGGTTTTGTTTTAAACACAGCCCGTCCCTGAGAGTGTGCTTGGTCCCCAGCAGACCCCCATGCGTGTGCTGCCTGCCCTATGCCCTGCTGTCATGGGTCCCGCATGCTCAGTCTGTTTCAAGGACGTCTGGATTACACAGGAACCCTCCTCCTCTCAGTAGATAGTGTAGGGGATCGCAGCCTGCAGTGACCGGCGCCTCCTCGGCTGCGTCTCATGGTGGTCGACATCGCTGGGGCCTCCTGTCCAGCCTGCTTGCCCTCTCGTCCCCTTCACCGAGTCTCAGACTCACGACCCAGCGATCAGCCCCGCTAGCCTGTCGCCCTCGCTGCTGAGCGCTCAGCTTCACTGGAGGAGCACCCTGCCCTGCTGTGCCTGTTGGAGTCGTTTTGAGTGTGACCATGAAGCTCAGGTGGCCCCCAGCTATACCCACTGCCCAGTGAAGTGTAGTCCCACCTCTGTTTCCATGGGAAACACATGTCACACCTCCTCCCACCGCCGCCCCAGACCTCAGCCTCCCTTCCCATCTGGACTCTCTGGTGATGACCTTGTCTTATTTACAAGGAGTTCAAAGAATCAAGTGACTCACAGGGACTGTCTGTCCAGCACCCATGTCAGTGTCTTCCCCTGTTCTTAGGGCCACCCTTTCATCCCACTGATGAGCAGCATTCAGCCCCAGGGGTGGTGAATACCTGACACCCACACCAGCAGGTGAGATCTGCAGCAGCACTTTAGTCTCCCAGCTCCAGGGAAGGAGGGCATGGCTCGCCAAGAGCCACGTGGGGGTTGCCCTCAGGAGGAGTGAACAGCAGGCACCACGGGGGCAGGCTTGCCGCGGCCAGAAGGGGAGGTGCCCTGGCTTCCGAGGGCGGGCTCGTGTGGCTTGTCTGAGTAGCTGTGTCCTGGCAGGCACTGAGGCCTGTTGCCCAGGGGTAAGACTGCACACCTGGTTCTATGCTGGGAGGGTTGTTTGACCATGGGATCGCATTCATGGGAGCTGAAGGGCAGGGGGACAGGTTGTTACGGCATTTGAGGCCCATCTGACTTTTCCAGATCCAAGGTGACAATACTGAGCCTGAGTTGAGGCTGTACACCACATGACCATGTCCACTGCTCCTGCCCGCAGAGGAGGGAGCACTGGCCCCTCAAAGGGAGTCCTCCACGCAGGTCCAGAGTGCCATCGCCTCCCACTCACAAAGCACTTGGCTGAGCTAGAGTTGCACCCTCAGTATTTCTCTCTGTGGTCAGTGCACCAACATGCTCTGAGCTCTCTTATCACACAGTGAAAACAGAACCCCGATTCTTGTCCCCCCTTCTCCGCCTGCCTCATTTCCCTGCCAATCTTTATAGCAAATCTGCTGGCAAGAGTTGCATGTCTTTGCTCCTCCAAAGACGACGGGGATGGAGCGGCTGTTCCTTTCCCAACCTGCTGCGGGTACATGAGGTCCCCGGTCCATGCTGCCCGCTGCAGGAGGCCCCAGTGCTAGAGGTCGTCTCCCCCACACTCAGTGGGAACAGCGGCTGGGGTCATGCCCTGGAGAGCAACAGTGACCGCCGTGCCCATGGGAGGCCATCAGCTGCCCCCGCACACTGAATGAAACTGCCCCACCTTCTTCACATCCTGGAGCCTCTTGGACACACCTGTCAGCATCCTCACCACCCAGGGAAACAGCCATTGTCCCTGACACAGGTGATCTCCAGTCTCTGCTCCTCATCACTCAGCCCTCCCAGAAGTTCCCTCATTCAGGTCCTGGAAGCCGTGCTCCCTGGGACTCCAGCCACCACACTGGCTTCTCCTCCTCCATGTCTTTGGTGTCCCCTGCCCTGACCTTGATGTTGCCCCACTCAGGACTCCTTCCTGCCTCCCCACCTGCCCCTGCTGCCACCCCTGCTCTCTATGGGGCTCCTCGGCCAAGAAAGTGCCGTCCATGTGACCGACTTCCCCAGGCATCTCTCTCTCCGTGACTTCCTGAGTTCAGATCCAGACTCTCAGGTCCACTGCTGACTTGGTGCCCCCCAGGCATCTCATGGGCATCTCACACAGCAGCCTGTCCGCAGCAGCTGGAGGTTCCTGCCACATGGGCTCCGCCTTGGTCTTGCTGTAGGGCGTTGGCATCGCTCTTCTCATTGCTCAGGACGATGACTTTGGAGTCATCCTCAAGTACTTTCTGCCCTTCCCCATGATCAGGGCTCAATGGCCCTACTGGCAGAACCTGACCATCTCTTTGTTTTCCTTTTTTTATTGGTGCACTGATTGTTTGTAGTGGCGGGAATCATGGCATAATTGATTGTGTGACTCTGTGTCTTCCCAGCCACCCCATTCCTGCTCTTCCCCTCTGGACCTGGGTTACTGCCATCATGGTACCTACTTCTGTGCTTACCCTCACGGTGGCTTTCTGCCAGCAGCCAGAGGGATCTGCCTGAAATGTAAATCATGATCCCATCCTTGCTCTGCTCAAAGCCTGCAGTTTATCTCTCCATCCCTAAAATAAATATGGTGTCCTTTTCCCCTGCCCAGAAGGCCTTGCTGGGCACACACCTGGTGGCTAGGTAGTGCTCCAGCTTGGGCAGGCACACACTGCCTCCCGTCAGCCACTCTGGCCTTCTGGGTGCTTCTCCGGCACCTGATTGCTCCCGTCCCAGCCCCTCTTCACTGCCTGCTTGCTCTGCTCTGCTCCAGGCCTTTCCAGGCTCTGCTTCTGCTCTTCATTCTGGTTTCCACCCAGATGCTTCCTGCGAAGTCTGCTGCTCGCCTGGTCTGGACAGAGCAGCCCTGCAGTCTCCGTTTCTCCTCGCCCTGCTATGGGGCTCTCCATGGTGGCTCTGAGCGTGTGGGAGGTACAGCAAACTGTTGTGTCTCCTTAGCTGGATGCCAAACCCTGTCTGTTGTGCTCTGTCCTGCATTCCAGTCACCACAAAAGTGACTAACAGGCTACCAGTGCCCAGGAAATTCTCACTGGTCAAATGATTAAGTCGGTACAGATGGGTAGGCTGCTAGTAACCCGGTGACATTGTTTTCCTTTCAATTTGCTTTTTGTTACTTTCTTCCGATGGGTGAGTCTTCCTGTGCACCAGGGTTTTCTCCATGTTTGTTGATTGAAAAACTGAGAAGCCTTATGCCCTAGAGTTTTCAACTCTGACCCATCGAGGGAGGCAGGGGTTACAATGAAAATATCTTACTTAAAAAACAAATTTTGTTGAATATCTATATCATTTCAGAAATGTCCTACATACTTTGGAAAATACAAAGTTCATTTGGTTCAAAAATCTCCCAGCAAATGTTTAGTGAGTATCTATGCACTGCTGCTCTCTGCAGTGTGACCTGGATTGTAAGTCCAGGAAGGCGGGAGTCTGTCACTTGTGGCATCTCCAGTTCCTGGGAGAAAGCCTGACGTATGAGTTAATCCATAAACGTTTGCTGGACGAGTGAATACATGGAGACCCCTCTACCAAAAGAAACAAGAGCACTGCCTCTTTCCCGAGTCCCAAGGAGGATGGGACAGGCTCACACCTACCACGCAGGAGCACGGGATAACGGAACGATTGCCACATGGGACGTTTAGACAGCTTTTCCTCACTGTGGCCAAAAGACCTGACAAGAAAAACATGCAGGAGGAAAAGCTCACAGTCTCGGAAGTCTCAGTGTGTCGACCTCCCAATCCATAGCTCTGGGCTCAAGGTGAGGCTGGACACCATGGTGGAAGGGCCTAGCAGAGGAAAGCAGCTCAGAGCATGGCTACAGGAAGCAGAGAGTTCTGCTCACCAGGGACAAAACATAAACCCGAAAGGCACCCAGTGACCCACCTTCTCCAGCCACACCCCACCTGCCTGTAGTTATAATCCAGTTAGTCCATATCAGTGGATTAATCCACTGATTAGTGGATTACAGCTCCCATAATATCCTTTTGCCTCCAAGTGTTCCTGCATTGTCCCAGACCTGAGCTGGTGGGGACACCTCTTGTCCACATCTTACCACTGGGCAGACCATGTTCTACAGGATTGATGGAAACAGGAGGAACTTTGGAAGCTTCATCTAGAACGTGGCATCAGAAATTGGCTGTTAAGGGAGTCTACACCTTTTGGCTGGGAGGTGAGGAAGGATGGCAGGAGAAGAGGCCAAAGAGAGGGTGCTCCTGGGTCGGAGGGGAGATCCGTAGTCCCACAGCTTCTGTGTGAAGGCACAGTGGAAGATATCTCCAAAAATGGGGTTGGGGAGCAGACAATGGAGGTGTCTCAACTCAAACTCAAGTTGGGTTTGACTTTAAAGTTTAGTATTGGAATCATAGTCCACATTTGAGCAGTGAGTGGCTGTGGACTCCAGGGAACTGCCAGGCAGAGAGAACTGGCAGAAGGATAGCCTAGCCAAGGCAAGTCTATGGTGCTGGAGAGACATCTTGGACACTGAGGTGGTGGAGGATGGCTGAGCACTTGTCAGGGGGCACAGAACTGGTCATCAGAGGTAAGCTTGGCAGCTGGATGAGCTACGTGGGAGCATCTCACTCTATGGATGTAGTGGTAAACTAAATGGGCATGGACACATTAGTGGCCCTGTGTACTTAATTACTGCCCATACTACCTACTTGAATGTCTCTCCATTTATTTACTCATTTTCCATTAAGATGCTATGAAATTTGCCTCCCTGTAAACTATATGCCAGGATGGAATCATTGGCAGGGGATCTCATGGAACCCCATGAGAGGCACTCTAAGTTTTGCTGTCACCATGACCCATGAGATGCTGAAAACCGACTTCTGCAGTATTCAGAGGGCACACCCTGAGACAGTTATTGAGGTAGATCAACCAACAGCAAAGAATTTTGATTCCTTCTGGTGTTTACATTTCTCTTAAAAGTGAAGAATCTGAAAACTTAATGTCGACAGAGGGAGTTTGGGTTATGTGCCATCAGAGCCATCACCATCTACTGTTTTACAAATAATTGAGCTAAATTTTGGTTCCTTCAGGGTGAACTTGTTTGGGTTCTATAGTCACCAGAAAAGAAAAAGGTTAAGCGTAGGTATGAAGACTTATGCTCCCTTAGTCTATTTTTTGTTGTTATAAAAAAATACCTGAGGTTGGTGCTTTATAAGGAAAAGAGGTTATTTAGCTTTCAGTTTTGGAGACTGGAAGTCAAAGGTTGGGAGGCTCCATCAGTTCAGCCTCTGGCAAGGGCCTCCTGGCTGTGTCGCAACAAGGTGTTGGGCATCAGTCATGTCTCAGGAGTGCATCTGAGAGGAGGGGGCAGGTGACTAGTGAGAAAAGAAGGAGAGAGAGCAGGTGAGCTGAGAGAGGCAGGATAGCTCTGTGGGAACCCTTCCTCCTGGGGACTAATCTAAGACTTGGCTGTTGGGGGCAGGGCAGCACCAGTCCATTCCTGACTGATGGCCCTGCACCAGGCCCCCACCTCCACTACAACGGACTGGGCCAAGCTCCCAGCACAGGAATCTGTGGGGACAAACCCCATTCAAACCGCAGCCTGTACTTTTGCCATGGGACCAGATCAGCCACAGTATCATCCCTAGGCCCTATTTCCCCATCTGTGCAGTGCTGCATGGAGCTCCATTGCAGGGTAGAAACTGCAGGTTGAAGGTGCCCTGCCTGTCCTGGGGCTCCGAAGCCCATCTTTCTAAATGCAGGTCTGATTAGTGGAATTCAACTTAGCACAATCTTGTCCTCCACGTAATTCACAGGTCAGACCACGTTCCACAGGTTTGTGCTGTTTTCTTGTGCAGCATCCTGGATGCCTTCCCAGGTTTCTCTTTGGCCTGCTCAACTCTCTTCTCATCTTCCACACTCATTCACACCATGATGCTGTGATATAATAAGATACACCAGTTCCTGAAACCCTCAGACCCTGCCAATGGACCCTGCCCGTGTCTCTGGAGCATCAGCATGGGGGTGGTGGCTGGGAGGCCTGGAGCGATCAGGATGGGGCTAAAATCCAAGGCCCCATTAGAAGCTGGGGACTTTCAGCCCCATCCCAGCTCCAAGAAGGGGTGAGGGCCTGAGATTCCACTGGCCACCAGTGATGCCATCCCTTAGGCCCAAGGAAGCCTACGGGCACCCTTGAGGACAGGTTCAGAGAGCTTGTGGAGAGCTGAGCTGTGGACCTGCGGGAAGGGTGGGGTACCCA
This sequence comes from Geosciurus inauris, assembly GCA_004024805.1. Taxonomy (NCBI): domain Eukaryota; kingdom Metazoa; phylum Chordata; class Mammalia; order Rodentia; family Sciuridae; genus Geosciurus; species Geosciurus inauris. The sequence goes on from PVHX01007596.1 coordinate 27,848, forward strand.
GGGCCTGAACACTCTGCAAACCTCACCTTGCCCGACCCATTTCCTTATCTGGCGATTGGTCTGTATGCCGTGTGACATCCTTTATGGTAAACTGGTAAGTGTCCATTTTCCCTGAATTCTTTGGACCACACCAATAGATAATTAAATCCAAGGATGGGGTAATGGGATCCCCGATTTATAACCAGTTGATCAGAACTGTAGGTCACCACCTGCTGCTGGTGACCCGTGTCTGAAACAGGGGCTGTCTTGGGTGACTGAGCCCTTAGCCTGAGGGATGCAGCTCTACATCAAGCAGACAGCATCAGGATGGACTTGAATTAGGGCACACCCAGCTGGCATCTGCTGCAGACTGCTTGGTGTGCGCAGGTCTCCTCAGTCCTGCCCACCAAAGGGACCCTTGTAATGCATGTGATTAGAGAGAAAGGAGTTTGTTTCTGTGCGCGCGCACACACACACACACAGTGCAACTGTGTCTTTAGATTATTTCTTAAACTTTATTTTAAAATCCTTTACATTATGAGTTCCATTTCAAGACTGAAAGCTGAGGTCAGTGAGGTCTCTGTGCACCCCTCCACAGGCTACCATGTGCGGGATATCAGGACACCCGGCCATGCTGCAGGGTGTCTCTAGGGCTGATTGTGAAGCCTTCCTACACTCGCCCAGGAGATCTTAGAGATGCTTCTGAATTAATCTAAAAATACCCAGAGTGCTTTTTATTTGAGCCTGTTGGGTGTGTGAAATGAGGTAAGTTTACATATGATTTCTGAGCTGATGACGTGGGCGAGTGCAAGAAATCTTTAAAAACAAAGGTACCCTAACTCACATGAGCTCAATGGAGTCATCCAGTCCAGCCAGATTAAAGCTTGAACTACTGATGCTTCAGAGAGGGTGTCAGATTTAGTAACGGAGAAGGGAAGCCCCAAAGCTCCATGGGGTGGCTCCCTGGAGGACCACAAGTTAGGCAGAAGCCCAGGGGCCAGTGCTGAGCAGCAGTCAGTGGTACCTGGTGGTGAGGAGCATGCAGAGCAAAGCATTGAGAAGCTTTCAGAGGCTCTCAGAGCAAAGTTGCCTGCAACAGAGACAAAGGAATAAAACAAAATACCCTGACTCTTAGGTTGCAAAAAAGTTAAAAACAAAAGAAAACAAAAAAACTCAAAACCTGATCAAACAAAGACAATCTTAACAAAATGAAAACAGTGAGGGTGATAACAAACTTGGAGTGAGCGTAGTTGCCATGTTGGGGTGAAATTGCTTGCCATGCAAGATTATCGATAGTAGATTTTAAAGCAACTTGCTGAGTGAAAGGGTAAGAACCTACCATCTAGAGAAGCAATTTCTTAGTAAGGAGGTTCACATGATCCTCAGCCCCTGAGGTCACTGATTCTCAAGCTGCATGGTCCTGAGGGGCACGGGTGCAGAGCTATGCTGGGTTCTTCCTCTGCAGCCCCTTGATCTTGATTTCCCTTCTTTGTCTTTTCTCAGGGCTGTGGAGCGGTTCAACCCTAACATGATTTTGGTTTGCCTTGAAACACATTTGTGGCTCAAATCTTTTATCCAAGGACCTGTTAGGTTAGGTTTCTGGTCACATATGGCGCCCTTTACTTTAATGTCCTAACACAGGTCATCTTCCTCCACAAGGGGTCACCTTTCCCCTCGCCCCACTCCTGGCTGATATCCTGCTCCTGAGGCTTAAGACCTGCAAGTCTCAGCACCAGGGACAGTGGGAGATGAGGAATCTTGATACATACCTGTCAATCTCTTGAGAGACAGGGGAAACTGAAGACCAGAGATGTAAACTGACTTTTTAAATCAGACATGATATTATTTGAGCAGAACAAGAACCCAAACCAGGCTGGCATGCCTCCCAGCTCTGGGTGAATTCCACCAGGGGAAGGACACGGGGAGACGTTAGAAGTGGAAGTAGCCGGGTGCGGTGGCTCAAGCCTGTAATCCCAGCATTTAGGGAGGCTGAGACAGGAGGATCGCCAGTTCAAAGCCAGCCTCAGCAATGGTGAGGCGCTAAGCAACTCAGCGAGACCCTGTCTCTACATAAAACACAAAATAGGGCTGGGGATGTGGCTCAGTGGTTGAGTGCCCCTGAGTTCAATCCCCAGTACCAAAAAAAAAAAAAAAAGAAGTGGACGTGTTGGTCAGTGCTGTCCCAACAGCCTGGAGTGCTCTCCTTCCACTCAGATGGGCTCTTCATGCAGGGAGTTGTGAGACTCAGCAATAGGGCGTTAGTTCTGTGCGCCTGGGTTCATGGCTCCATGAAGGTTGTGTGTGGCACTCGGAAACATGTCCCACTATTGTGTTTGGCTCTTGTTTTTTCCTCTCCAGGGAACTACTGTGTGTCTTCTAAGGTGAAAGTTCTGATGGGCAGGACTGCTCCCATCATCTAGGAGGGATTCACACAGGGTAGGAAGTGTCCCTCCCTGAGTGCAGCCAAGGACAGCTGTGATTTGAGGCAATCTGTGTTCAATTACAGCAAAATGTTAAATTAGCTGAGAGAGAATTTTTCTGGTCACTTGAATTTGCCTTTTAGACTTCATTAATCATTCAGTCATTAGATCATTTACGTTAACCCCTTCTGTCCAGTCCTAAGATACTCAGCTTTCTGTTTTCTGTTTTATCTTCTTTCGTTTCTGTGCTCTGCAGCACATAGCCTCAGGCCGTGGTGAGAAACCCAACACCCACTAGGTCCTTGCTCAGTGTTGAAGTCATGGCGGATGGAAATCAGCTCTGGCTTGCCGGATCTCCAATCCTGACTTCTAGTCGTACTTTAACAGAAAACATCATATTTGTACTTCAGATTTGAATCTTTCCATTTAGAAAAGGCTCTCAGTGGTCAGTTTGAGGTAACAATGTCTCATTCTGGAGAACATCTCTCTTCTGCTTGGGTTCATTGCTTTAGCATCATCTTAAATTTGGGCACGTTTTTTGAAGACAGTGGTTTAGAATTCAAGCTGTGTTGACTGTTCTCCTACTTTCGGCCCCAGCTTTGGTGGAGAGTTTGGGGAAGAAACAGCACTTAGGAAGTTAAGAGTTCATGTCTAACCTAAGATTAACTTTGGCTATGTCAAGAGCAAGTAGATCTGCTGATGGTCGAGTGGGAAATGAATGTCTTGTTTGGCTATGGTATTCTTAAAATAAAGTGCATGGCGTGGGGGCCAGCCTGCTCGCAGACCCGCAGGCCGGCAGATTCTCTGCTTCCACCTCGAGGCCCTGGAGCTTTCGTCACCAGGGGGTTTGGGAAGTGATAAACCCTGCAGGCTTTTACCTTCTTCCCTCTCATAAATGATGACAAATTGCCTAGCTGTAAATTTGAAAGTCCCTAAATGGCATTTTTTTTTTGTCAAAGCCCTTAGAACAAAATGCTTACTCGAAGAGATCTTGCAGTCTTGGGAGACGGGGTGGCAGGGAGCAGGCCTAATTATTATGCACCGCGACACACTGCGTTATGCATGGGGCTTGCTCGTCTGTTTCTTACACACTTGTTATGGATGGTGACACTAATTTGGATGGACAAACAGGGCGCTCACTTGCACAGGACTCCTGTGATGTCATGTTGTTCTCCGGAGGGAGTTTCGTCACTACCTCCCTTGGAGGCCCCCCAAACATGTACATTTAATAAGATACTTTAATAATTAGCTTAGGGAGAATTGCCAGTCAAGGGAAAATAACCTTTTATCACAGGTGCTTTGAAAGCAGCGCGTTCCAGAGGAGAAGCCAGTGATCTGATCTGTTCTCGAGCTCGTTCCCCTCTCCCTCCTGGCGTTTATGCGGATTAAAGTAGTACAAATGGGAAGAGTGGAAAGAAAAGAGGAGTGTGGGTGTAGAGGGGGAGCTGGGGATGTCAGACTGTTAAGACAAATGGGGCTGGGAGAATCCTAATTAAACCTGAAATGGCTCAGAAACAGGAAGTATGCATTCCTAATTGTTGGCATCAGAGAAAAAAAAATCTAATTTACTGCGTATTTTTAAATAAAGGTGACCCATTATTTGGCCGTCCGAGATTCCCATCCACACCTATTGAATAGGTAAATGTAGTGAATGCTGTGAGTTCACCTCCAAGGCTCAGCATCAGACGTGGAGGGAGTCAGAATGGAGCAGACTGGAAGCTATCTGTGGAGTTGTGTTTGTGATTTTCTTCTCCTCAGTGGATACTAGTTAGAACCTGGGAAAATTGAGTGTTCAGTAACCTCAGAAATATCACTCGGGCATCTGAAGGATAAATATGAGTATGTATTCTTGAGACCCAAAAGAGAATGGGTTTGTTCTGAAGACAGCCCTGTGGCCTTGCTTTAATGATAATAAGACACTTGGGCTGGGCCTGGGCTGGCAGGAAGGATATGGAGAGTCTCCGTTGCAGATGGGACCAGGTTCTTTCCTCCCACTGTTGAACCTCTTTTTTTTGGGAGTGATCAACAAACCCTTTTGGATGGGGAGTGGCAGAAAGGACTTCTGGCATCCCACAGTCTCTAATTCATCATCACTTGGATCAGGACACGGCTAAGGGCAGCCCGTGAACTTTTGAGCCTTGGCCCAAGCTTCAAATCACACAAACCTTCTTTCCGTAGAACTTCGGTTTCCATTTACTTAAAAAAATCACATGTAACACAAAGTCCCCACCCTTTAATCAAACTTCTTCTCTTGCTGTTTTGACGTTGTCTCCATGGGAAATTGGAGAAGTGTCAGGCTGGGATCAGCAGCAGTGGCTTCTATTTCTGGTGGCATCTCTGACATGGGGATCTCCTGGGATCTTAGCCCAGGTGCCTCATCTCATAAAAAGGAGGGCAGAGGTGACAGGGATGCCTACAGTCTCTGGAGCACTTGGCATACGCCAGGCCCTGTACTAAGATCTGTGATTGGCACATTTGATCCTCACAGCAGCAGAGAGCATTTAAAATGAGCAAGCTGAGTCAGCAAGGTTGAAACAACTGCTCAGGGTCACCGGAGGTGGACGTTCCGTTGACCCCCGTTCATCTGGCTTCAGGGCCGTGACACCAGTCCAGGTCCTCCTCATGACTCCTTGCCAAGTCACTGAACATAAAAGCAGATGACCTAGTGCAAGTAAAGAAGGGGGGCCACCTGGGCATCTGTCATCTGCTCTTGTTACCACTTCCTCAGGAGTTTGGAAAACCAACACCACCGTGGCTGGTATGGCAGACTCCAGGCCCATGACGTGGAGGAATCTGCCATGCCCTAGGGGATGAGAGGACCTGCATTTGCTCATGCTGTTGTCCATGAGGGAGCAACCTGTCTTGGAGGCATTATCTGTGCTGGTTGTGCTGAGAGAGGAAGGGGGCTGGCTGAAGAGATGAGCCTCCTTGAGAGAAGATAGCCTTCAGGTGGGGTCTATCCATCCCTCTGCATTCTGGGAAAACTATCAAGCACTGGGCCCCTTGTGGCGCACACACAGAGTGAGACTGAGGCTGCTGGGTGCTCCCTGTGGTTCTCGTTGCTGTCTTTGTAACAAGATATGAACAAAATGGCGACCCCTGAAGATTGAGTGAGAAGAGTGTTATGATTTAGGTGTGGTGTCCCCCAAAAGCTCACGTGTGAGACAGTATAAGAAGGTTCAGAGGAGCGGTGACTGGGTTCTAGCCTTAACCCAATCAGTGAATTCATCCCTGACGGGATTAACTGAGTGGTAATGGGAGGCAGGGGGGTCGCAGCTGGAGGAAGTGGTTCACGGGGGGCAAGGCTATCGGGGTATATATTTTGCATCTGGAGAGTGGAATCTCTCTCTCTCTGCTCTCTGATGATCACGTGAGCTGCTTCCTTCTGCCACACTCTCCTGCCTCACCTCGATCCCCAAGGACCGGAGCCAGCCTTCCGTGGACTGAGACTTCTGAAACCGTGAGCCCTCAAATAAACTTTGCTTCCCCTAAAATTGTTCTGCTCAGATCCTTTAGTCACAGTGGTGAAAAAGCTGACTGAGATCACGAGAAAGGGCCTGTCTTGTGCATGCAGACCCCGGATGCCAACTCTAGCTGCCTGCCCCATCCCAGGGCTGCATCGTCTGCGCACCTGCCTTCAGAACGGGAGTCCACCTGGAGCTCTTCTCAGATGATCACCCTCGTTCGTATTTGTTTTGGACTCACAAATTGTCATCAGAGTTTTGGACATCACAAATATCTCACGAATTGCTGTTCTTTATGAATAGGAATATGAGATCAATAGGCCTTCCCAGCAGCGTCCTTGCTGTTGAGTAGCTGAAGGTTGTATGTGAAGCTTCCTGCTATTCCATTGTCTGATCCACCTCCTGTGACATGGGTCACCTCATTGCCTATGTTGGATGATCTAGGTGTTTTAATTTCTGCCTGTCCAATTGCCGGGGGGTGGTTCTAAGTCAATCACACGTACAGGTCACCAAATCATCTTAGTTTTCCATTATATCCTTACAACTCTTGACACCAGTGATCTATTTGCCTGTCGGTGATGTTGCTGCTCAGGCTTCGACACCAATAGAAAAGAGGTAGACAGCTCCCCCGTCACCCCACACCTCACGTGAGCTTCTGGACCCTCGTCAGCTGTAACTGACAGCGGCATCTCCTCTCTCATAGCACAGCTCTTGGGGGAGATTTTGAACAGCTCACTTTGGGCCCTTTCCTGCTGTGCAGCGGTGTCGGGCTTCCACGCACTGCTCTTAAGATTTTGGTGCCAGGTGCTACTAAGTCTTTAAGAATTTGAGTTTGAGGTTAAAAGTTGGGAGAGTTTTCTGGAAGGGTTACAAAGGGTTGTGAAGGGTAAGTGCGTCCCTCGGGTGCCTGCGTGGTTTTGTAGCTGGCCTGGCTGGAGGCTCCACAGGAAGCTGCTTTCAGCTACTCCAGGAGCATTTTGGTCACCTGTGCTGATGTTAGTGTCCTTGCTTGCTGCTCCCACCTGGGTATGCCATGTTCACTTGGCCGCAGGGTGGGTTTCAGTGGTGTCTGTGACCACTATAAAGGTGCCAGTGACCACACAAGGCACTCAGTTAGTCTGCCGTGGTCCTCTGCCTGTAGGGGGCCATGGCCATTCCTGGTAATAGCTACATGCTCAGCTCAACCACCACTTCAGAGATGCGGGTTCCAGCGTGGCCAGCTAGCTAGTCCCTGGCCTTTTGGGGAATAATGTTTCACTAATCATCTCCATCATGCTCTGCAGCGTATCTGAGGTGCATCTCAGGTGGCCTCTCCTTGCGGCCATTCTCTTATCTCTTTCCTCACACTTCACACCTAAATTTCTCTAAAGATACCTCTGGACTCCAAGTCCTCACCTTGTACCAACACCCAGTAGGTCCACTCCAGTCTCCCCATTCCCTTCGCTGACAGTTTGCTCCAAAGTCACCGATGACGCCTTATTGCCGAGTTCTGCAGAGAGTTTACAGGCCCCAGCGCTGATTTTGGCACCAGTGGCCACCTCGTCCTTACTCAAGCAGTCCCCCTTTTGGCTTCCAGCTTCCCACGTTCTCCTGCTCTTTCCGCTTTTCCAGTCCGTCCCCATTTTTCTTTGCCAGGCCATGCACAACCTTCAGCTGTTAGACTTCCTTGCCTCTCTGTTTGCTTTGCACCATTTTCCAGGGTGACCAGTTCCTAGCCATAATCACTACTTCCTGCTCTTTTGAGCTGCAGGCATCAGTTACGTGGACATGTCCACTTGGAACTCTTAGAGTCATTTCTAACGCTGGTAGTCCTGACTGAGCTCCATGTCCTCTCTCTCTGCTCTACAAGAGCCATGTTGGTGAAACTCTTGGCACATGTATCCAAAAAGAGAGCTCAGGAAGTGGAGGGGCCTGTGGGTGTCATGGCGCCCTGGCGTAGCAGCTGAGGCGCGGGGGCACGGGGTATTGTGGGGTACTCACAGGGAGGCACAGTGTCCTGGGAAGGCCTACTTCAGAGGCTCTGGTATGGTGGTACTTCTTTGAGCCAAGTACGTCAGTGAATGTGAAAAGTATTTTAAGTTTAGAGCAAGAATTTGAGAGGAGGTAGTTTGTGGGTTACACGGTGAGGGTTTCTGGCCACCACTTGGACAGTTAAATTATCCAGGTACTGCCTTCTGCCCCTCCCAGGTCTTTTCCCACTTAAAGAAAAGTTCATTCTCCATTTATTTATCAACATTTCCATATAAAACCCAAAGCCTTTTCCTGATCCACTGTTCTGCTCACAAGCCAATGCTTCTCCTCTGCAGTGCCAGGAGGTTGAGGGAGGAAGGAGGAACAGGATTTCCCTGGAGCGTCCGTGCCTCTAATGGGCAGCACTGTGATAGCCCATTAGTGTGTGGAGGTGTCAAACAGCTAGAGGGACCAGGAGGAGACTGAGTGGGTTTCCATGGTCCCAAGGCCTGTTCTATGTGGGGTTTTGTCTTCTTCCAGAAATCTGCTCAATCTGACTCAGCCCTAAGGAAAGTCCTGTGGTGGACATAAAGTGAGACCGGACCTAAAAAGTGCCCAGAGCTGAGCTGGCCATGGGCGTGGCCTGCTTCCAGGGTCATGTGTGGAGTTTGGTCCTTTTCTCTTGGGTTGCCAGCTCTGTTCTCTCTTGGAAGAGCCTTCTGTTTCCCAGCTTGGACCCTCCAGTTCTTCATTCCAGGGCCCCTTTTCCAATTCCTGGAGGGAAGAACCTGAGCCTACCTCGGCTTGTATGGGTGAAATAAAGGCCTCCTTTTAACATTCTGTCCTCATGATTCATGTTGGTAAATGTACAAGAATAACAACCCAGGTAAAACGCATCAAACATTACCGAGCATTTGGTAGGTAGTGAATACTAGCTCCTGGGACTCGGATTGATTCTCGTCATGTAAAAGTTTAAAAAAAGAAGCAGTCATTTAAAGTGATGACTCTTTGAAAAGCTGAGCCACAGATGCAAAGTTTGGCTATTACCTAAAATCCTCAAAAAGGCAGGCTGTGTGTAAAATACCAGGCGCAGGCTTGGTCTTTCTCCTTGACTCTACTGCTTGACAGGAAGGTAGTGACCCAGACCCCTCTGCTCCCTGCAGATGCCCTCTGGAGGGGACTGTGGAAACTCTGACCAAGGATACACAGTGCCTCCCACAGCATGAAATGTGCCAGGGCCTCTGTCAATGGAGCCTGGACAGCCTGTCCAAGGACCCCTACATGGTGCCCCTGCCGTGCTCCACTATCTCACTCAAACGCACATAACCACAGTAGAAGATTGTATTATTATCCTGATTGTACAGAGGTCCAGGGAGGTTATCACAGGACAACCTGCTACCAAGGGGGCCAGGATGCAAAGCCAGATCTGTCTCCTGCCAAAGCCCTGAACACGCTCTCCAACCTTCAGGCATTCCTGATTTACCAAACTGCCTGTCAGGACTAGGCTGGAGTCTCCTGGGCTAAGGGGGGTGTGCAGTGAGTTCATGCCTTTCTGTTGTATCCCCCTTTTTGGCAAATACTTCAATACTGAGGTTCCTTGGAGAGAACTCTTCTGCCCCAAGACGAACACACACCTGTGTACAGTGCTGGGGCAGCGTTCTTGCTGCCCAGGGGCTTCTGCTGGGCTAGTGTCAGGTCCTTTCAGGATGGTGGCCATGTTGGTCAGTGCTGTCCCCCAGGGAGATGCACAGTGACATTTGGACTGAAGTGGAAAGCAGCCACGCATTCCTCTGCCACACTTTCAACCATGCTGGCCGTAATCATGGTTCTCACAGAGGAGCCTGTGGCCTCTGGCGCTGGGCAGCGTCGCCGGCTGGCTCCCCTCTGCAGCAGCACTGTCCTCTGGTCTCACGGCAGAAAGCAGCACCCAAGCTCTGCTGACGTCCTCTCCTTGGAGACTGGCTCGCCAGACCCTTAGCGAAATGTCACCTCTCTGTCTCACGCCCACATCCTGGCACTCTTCCTGGGTGCTGTGCGTGTGAGTCCCTTGCAAGGCGCCATCTGTGTGGGGGTGGGGGAGGGGGCTGCTGAAGCCTTCTTAAAAACAGTATTTTAATGTCCTGAAAAATGTCCCCTTTCCTCTCTGCTGGAGTGTGATTCAATAAATAACTATGGAGTGGCCACCACAGGCAAGGGACGCTGCTCTAAGTACAGCTGGGGGCCAGCATGGCAGCTGACAGAGCCCAAGAGTCTCACACAGGATGCCAGCCAGGCACCGTGGCAGAGCGGGTCTGTGCTGGGCGTTGTGAAGCTGCCAGGCAGCGGCTGGTCTTTGGTCCGAGTTGTCTTGGTATTGTTGTGTTAACACCCGCACTGATGCTCTCTTCCCAGGGCGTGTGAGCCACCAGCTTCACACGGGCAGCTCCCTGAGTTTTAGTGTGCTGAGCTGTGTGACCACGGCCACGGTCTCCACTTCTAGACACACCTCCCCATCGCCATGCCCTTCCTGAGCCCGTCACAGCACCCCTGAGTGAGAGCTGGGCTTTGCTGTATTTTTCGTGCCACTGGAGTCGTATCCTAGGGAGTGTGCCATGGTTGCTTTCTAACAATGTTTTTGAGATTTATCCACGTTGGAGGATTGTTTTCCTCAGCTATTTTGCTGCTGAGTAAAACCAGAATGATTTTAGAGTCAGAAAAGTTTGAGGGCTCAGAGTTTCAGAGGTCTCAGTCCATAGAAGGCTGGAACCATTCCTCAGGACTGGAGGTAAGGCAGGACATCGTGGCAGAAGAGTGTGGCCGAGGGGAGCAGCTCACAGGATGATCAGAGAGCAGAGAGAGAGACTCCACTTTCCAGATCCAAATATACACTCCAGAACCATGCCCCCGATGCCCCACCTGCTCCAGCCACACCCCACCTGCCTTTAGTTACCACTCAGTTAATTCCATGAGGGATTAATTCACTGATTGAGTTAAGGCTCTGGTAACCCAGTCTTTCTTTTCTCTGAACCTTCTTGCATTATCTCACATGTGAGTTTTTGGGGACACCTCACAACCAAACCATAAGAAGGAAATATCAGGGCTTAATTCCTCTTTATTATCAAATACTATTTTATCACACAAATGTATCACAGCTTGGTTATCCATTCTGTAGTCAATGGACATTTGCTATGTTTCACTACGTAATCATAACAGATTTTATGCCATTTATTATTTTTTTTTGCACAAAAGTACACTGTGACCATTATGTGAAACTTTGTATCTAAAATACTGTGTCAGTATTACTTGAAAATCATTCATCACTAAGTTGTCTTTGGTGAGAGATTAGGATGCATGCAATACTTGTGAATCCCTGTTCAAACTGAAAGGTCCTAGTCAATGCACATGATTCTTCATGACAGTACAGCAAACATTTTTCCAGTCTAAAAAAAAATGTCAACACATTAGTTGCTATTGATTTCTGGAGCATAATCAAAATATTACACTTGAGAAAGTAGACTATGGCTTTGTGAAGTAGGGGCTTATAAAATTCAGTCCTCTTTGTCAGAAGCTTCTTTGTCCCACTGTGGGTTTCATGATCTGACGTGTTGTCCTCAATGCCACTCATGTGAGGTGTTCCTGGTTAGTCCTGCAGCCTCTGAGCAGATCACACAAGGCAGCTTTTGGAAACATAGTGACACTGCGCATGCGCTGAGAATTACAGGCTTGCTTTCAGTGTGCGAGAAGACAAATGTGCATCCATTTGCCACAGGTGAATACATGGCCCCTGGGTTTAACTTGGAAGCTATATGACAAACAGAATTATGTCATGTGATGATTATGCAGTGTAAGGATATGAACCCAATTTTGGACTGAAGAAACAGGATGTGACAGTTGTGTGGCGGGGAGGATTATGTAGTGGATTTTTTCTAATTCTTGGCTCCTGCAAATAATGTTGCTTCAGACGTTGTTCTGGCAGTTTATAAGTGGATGTGTTTTCATTTCTCTCAGGCGTGGACCTAGGGTAGAGTTGCTGGGTTGTACAGTGAAGTTTCATTTACTTCTTTAAGAAAGTACCCAACTCTTTGCCCAAATGGGTGCACCTTGTACCTGTCTACCAGCGGCGTCTGAGGACCCAAGTTCTCCACATCCTATCAACACAGTCGCTGTCCCACTTGTTTATGAATCATGGCCACGTTAGAGAGTATGAAGTCGCTGCTCTTGGTGGTATGGGTCATCCAAAGGCCCAGGGGTGCACTGTTTCCTTAGTGGCTGTCTGCAGACTCAGGAACTGACTGCCATGGAGGCAGCTTTGAAAAGCTATGTTTGGATCACAGGCTTAAAGACACAGGTGTTATCCTTGTACAGAAGGAATTCACCATATTCCTAGGTAGTCATTCTGCAACAGAATTCAATAATAATAAACCATTAATCAAATATTTATAGTGCTTTTCATTACATTTTACCTTGGGTCTGCACTGTAAAACTAATTTCTTATGATGATGGGAAGAATGAGAATCTAGCCCTTGGATGCATTCGTACATGCCATCATATTCTCAGTTTTCTTGGACCGCATGGCTGTCAAAATGAAGGATAAGTTTTGAACCTCTAGGATTTGGAACTAAATTATATCACTCTTTGCCCAAGGTCATCCAAAGCCATTTGTATAGTAATTCTGCATTTATAATGTAAAAGTTAGAATGAAACTTTAAAATATCATCAGACGTCTGCCAGGTAAACTTGGACAAATGAGTTCATTGGTCAGCACACATAATTGAGCACCTGTGGTATGCTAGGCACTGGGAGCACTGAGATCAAACTGCATTTATTGAGCACCTTTGGTATGCCAGACCTTAGCTGATCCCATGTAGCCAGGTGCTACAGTCCTGGTCCCTGCCCCTGAGGAACTGGCAGCATGTCACAGCGTGTTGATGGCACAGTGGAGTGCACTGGAGACGGCATAGCATGGCCAGGCAGGAAGAAGGGCTGGCTGGGGTCAGGAGAAGGGGTCCAGAGACATGAAAGCATGATGTGAAGGCCACCAGGACTGGAGTGCAGAGGACAGGGCGGGATCCCCACAGGGAGAGGTGGGCACTCTCCACTAGAAAGGCCAGGAGACGTCCTAGAGGGATGACGTACCAGGGCGTGGGCTGGGTGGCAGGGCCACATCTGTGATGACAGTAGCTGAGGGGTCTGAGGCTTGAGGAGGTAGGGAAGGGGAAATGATCATTTGGGGCACTGGAGACATGAAGGGCCCATTTAGGCTGCTGACCGTGACTTCATTGTGACAAAAGTCTTTCCAGTTATGATTCCCTCAAGCAACCACCAACAGTCCAGATGTGGACACAGAAGCCCAAATCTGTCAGTTTATAGGTCAAGAACCCTTGAGGAGATGGAAAAGGAGGATTGGCAGCCTGAGAGGGGGTCCAGGGTGTTATGGAGGAAAGAAAATACCTTGAGAGTGGTCAGACTTGTGTCGTGGTTCTTCACATTCCACTAGGGCTAGTACTTGGCTTCAAGGGGGTGTGAGTCACCTGCATCGATCGCACTGGTCATCCTTCCATGGACATCTTCTCAGGCCTGGGCAGGCCATGGGGGCATGGGCGTGCTCCTATAACAGAGCTGTTCTTCTCCTCCATCCTCCTGGTGAAGAGGGGAGACCAGAGCTTCTAAGGCATCATTTGCATTTAGGAAGCAAAAGCCTGTGATGGCATCTGCATCCGCCATATGGCAGATGTTCCATAATTGTGTTTAAAAACGTGAGTTCTCAGCTGTGCGCCACTCATTGCAGATATGGGGAAAGAAGAAGAAATGTAAGGACAAGTCCTCCTTCTCCTCCTAATAACTCTCTGATCTGACTTACCTTTAATTTGGTCCTTCCAAAGAAAACTGAAGTTTGTCATTATTATAAGCTATCAGTAAACACAAACCTCATTGCTGCCCTGAGCAGACGGACAGCACAGACGGGGCCTTGTCCAGCTGTTGGTGAGGTGCAGCAGGCCGAATGATGACACCTCACCCCAGGGTGTGCATGCCCTACCCCCAGGGCCGGAGAAAGGGAATTTGCAGGTGTGTTTAATTTCAGCCTCTTGACCTGAGTTTTATATTATCCATCAGGCTCCCTGTGATTTCAGGGACTCTTACCAGGGAAGACTGGAGACCAGACAGACTGTAGGTGACAGGATGAGGGAGTAACAGGTCACAGTGATGAGAAAGGAGTCACGAGCCATGGAACGCAGATGAGCTTTAGAAGCGGGATGAGGCACGGAGGACGGAGGCAAACTCTCCCTGGAGACTGAGTGGACTGCACCTGCGGGCATCTTGACTTCGCTCTGTAAAACCCAACTTGGATATCAGCTCTCGAAAACTGTGAGAGAATAGATCTACTATTTTAGGCACATGATTTGTTATAGCAGCAAAAGGAAACTGATACTGTAGGGCAATTACTTTGAGGGTTTTCCTTCCACTTCACTGGTCAGCTGTCCTGCTGAGTTTGGGTTGCTCACTTTCCTCCGCAGAGGGTGATGTAAGCAGCAAGCTTGACTCAGGGCCTGTCTCAGGTCCCTACCTATGGGCAGTGTACATCCAGGATTACTGAGGAGGCTTCTTCTCGTCCAAAGCCCCAGCAGTGGGTCTTCTTTACCCAGCTCACACAGAACAGAAGAGAGCCACCTATGAGGAAGCACAATCTCTGAAACAGGAAATGGAAATTTTCCCTTTGGACCCAAGCTTTCTCCTTACAGATAGGCCTCATATTACCCTTTGCCTACAACACAGCTGCTGATAATGTCTGGAAATGTCAGTGAAGGGTAATTTGTCCAAAATATACCAGCTTATTCCTGAAAATAAAACATTTTGAGAACTCAGACTCTGGTTTTATTTAGGGCAAATAATTGGGAATGCAACTTTCTCCCTTATTTATGCTAAATTCTTTGATTTAAACTTGTTCCAGTTTTAAACCCTTTCTAATTTTCTATAATTTTTTTTCCTAAGTGACACAATCTATCCTGCATATATAGTCTGGAAACACTTGAAGCACAGAAGTGGAAAAACCTAGAAAACACTTGTGTTTCTAGAATGCAAACCCTCAACATTTTGTTCCGTCTCTGACAGTTCTCCTCGGGTGCTTGCTTGATTGTTCACCTCTCTGTGAACAGTTCCCCACGCGGGCACATTCTGTTATAATGTGCTCCTAATGGCAGTGCTACATTTTGTTACCTATACTTTCTGTTATTAGCTGGTTCTCTATTGCACATTTAGATTGTTCCAGGAATTTTATTACTTGTTCATATGCTTTTGCCCATTTCTTTCTTTCTTTCTTTTTTTGGTGTGTTGTTTAAAAGACAGTTTTGTAAGTTATATTTTTTTCTCCTCCTCCATCTTCTCCTCCGTCACCTCCTCCTCCTCCTCTTCTTTTATGTTAGAGTTATTAATTTTTTTAAACAGGTATATGCAGTTTTTGAAGGCTATTGTTTATCTTTTAATTTTATCATAAGGTTTTTTATTTTTTGCTATAGAAGTATCATTAAATTTTATGTAATCTAAACTATGTGGCTCCTCTGGGGTATGCCTGTGGCAGTAATTATTCCTTATTCTTTGCAAATTGACTTTTCCAACTGTGTGGCCCACACCAGATCTGGACTGTCTTCTACTTCTGGATCCACAGCTGTTTTCTCCTCCACCCTGGGGCGGGGCAGTCTCTAACCCTAACTCCCGCTTAATTCATTCCGTGTTGAAAACAGCTGTTTTCCCCTTTATCATTTTTTTTTGTTGTTGTTGTTTACCATAAAACCTCCCATTGGCTAACTTGATAGTTTGCTATGTAATCTTACCTTAAAACAGCTCGAGGTTAACTTCCAATATATGTATATGGATAATGTTATGTGAATCCATAAGTGTACATACATTTATATAGTGAGTTAAACACCTGAGAAAAATGATTTTCATCAAATGAAGGACTTTTTGCCCTAAATAAAAATAAAACCCTTAGTATATGGCTTCTGTTTTCCATTATTAACAACCTCACAGATAAATCAGAAAAAAAAAAACAAGATCCTTTGACTTATATTAAAATATGATGAAAATAAAACCAGTTTCTTTCTAACAAGGTAGGAGAAACCTGAGCTGGAGTAGGCTCTGGGCTTCTAGAATTTCCCCATTCAGCTCTTTCTCTGCTATGTTCCAAACAATTGCATAAAAGCAATCCCAAACAAATGTTTATAGTGGCTGCACTCCGAAATACTGATAATGAATTCTACATAACAAGCACACTCTTTCCCCCGGCTGTTTGCATTTAAAGTATACATTTTGCAGTAATTTTGATGACTTCATTTTGAAGTGGTTCTTAACAGACATTTTGGAAATGTCTCATGTCATGAATTTATTCATAAACCAGCTTGTCAAAAACCTTAGCATTCCCTGGAAAGATTGTGTCTCAGAAGCACGGGTGGTTGTTTTACCTGTATCCTCCGCCATTTTGAAAGGTCATCACTCATTTCTGTTTCCTGCTAGATGTTCTTGGCTCGCTGTCACTGGGTTGTAAGGCAGTGGGGAAAAGAGACCATGACACTGAGTTCCAGCCATGCAGCACCTCTTGGTGCTGTATGTTCCCCTCCAAGTAGGATGATACCTTGTGTTTGGGAAAGGGTAAAAAACCATTAATGGCATCTTGGAACAGGAGCATCAAGATAAGCCTAATGTGCTGTTTTTCTTTCACATGCTAATCGTCCCAAATGAAGGGACGATTCATAGGATTCCATAGGCCTAATGATTTTTGTTCCATAAACAAGCCACTGGTCAGCATATTCAGAAGTGAGATGTGGGCTGCCCCCTTGAGGGCGTTATTTTGGGGCTAGAGAAAATACTGGAATGTTTTAAAGTAACATAATAATAAATAGTAAATAGTACTTACAACACATGGTTCCTATCCTGATCTCTTAAAGGTAGGAAAAATAAGTGTATGCTCTTGCTCTTCCATTCTGGAAATTAGAGTTGGAAATGGATGCTCTGGAGCCCTTATCAGACTTTAGTATCAACATGCATCCCTGGAGATTTACCTAAAATGTAGATTCTTGGTCAGGGTCTGAGATTCTGCGTTTCTAACCAGCTGCCAAGTGATACTCATACTGTCACTGAGCCATGGGTCATACTTTGAGTGGCTTGCTGCTTCTAGCTGACAGGATGAAGGGAACAGAGCTCAACCACAGTAAACTCAGGGCCTCTTCTTATAAAAGGGCATGTGCTTAATGAGGCAGTGGGAAGGCTGAAAGCCCAGGCTGACTGTGAGTCCTGGGTCTACTGACGCTAAGTTGTGGGCAGTACCAACCAACCCTGTAGAGTCAGTGGTCAACGGCAACAGAGACCTGTTTTGTGCTCACGTTGTGTGTTGGGCTGAGTGCTGGCCACTGCTCTGCTCACTCAGGAATCCGCCCCAAAGGGAGCCTTTTCTGGGACTTGCTGTTTCCCCTACATTTTGGGGGAACCTGCAGTGACTGAAAACTCCTGCTCAGATCGGCAGGTGTCATAACCACTCACAGGCCAGGCCAAGTCACATGGCCAAGCTGGATGTGGAGCAGAGAAGTGGAGTCCTCCTGCACACCACAGCTGGGAGGCTGACCCGGCAGGAGAGGGAGGGCAGAGCGGGGCAAGAGCAGAGCCACAGCAGCCCTTGCTCTGGGCTTTTTGGCTTCATGGGACCGTTTGGCGGATTGAGGGAGCTGAAAGGGACAGCAAGGGCAACCGGCACACAGGAGGCCACAGTAAATGTCTGTCAAATGTCTATTGTTTTTGTTCTTAACCTTCCCCAGATCCTCTCTGCATAGTTTCCGCACCTTTGAGGTTGAGGGAAACCCCACTTCTTATCTTTCTTGGTGGACGAAACACCCTGAGGCCCACTAAGCACCAGACCCGCAGGCCACCTGAGGCCGTTGGTCCATCAGAGGCCCACCTGCTGTTCCAGATGCCCAGATCTCCACACAATCAGTTACTTGCACGTAGTCTAGGTGCCGGCTTCATCTCTGCCCATCATATTTTCTGAGATTCTGGCTGGAGTCTCAGAGCTGTTGATGGCTTCGTCTAGTCTGTGCTTTAGTCTCATGGCCTGCTCTGTGATTGTTTATTCTGCTGACACTTATTGAGTATCCAGCATAGGCCAGCTGTTGAGTCAGATACAAAATACATATAAAGTGTGGTTATTGCAGAATAAAGGCTTACAAGTGCCTTTTGCTATCAGCCCTCATTAATTACTGCTTGTCATGTGGTGGGTGTGAGAGCAGAGGGGGGATATGGCCTGAATGAATGGCAGTCGGGGAAGCTCGAATGTGCTCAGGAAGCCAGGGGCAGTCATCAGAGGCTTGCGAGGGGGGCACGCATAGGACCTGGCCTTAGGGGAAATGGAGGGTGGTGTGTGTGGATTGCAGGAGAGGCTGACAGCGGGTCCTGGGTGGAGATTGCAGGGCCGTGACGAACATGATGGAGTGAATGGGGTGTGGACACGTGTTTGTGGCAGATTGAAGTACCCAATGGCTGCAAACCTCTGAAGATCATCATGGTTCTATGAGCAGAAAGAGAAGCTGTGGAAGGCAGGCAGCGCAGGTGACTAGGGAGGACCTTCATTCTTCTGGGGCAGGAGTTTGTTCTGCAAAGGGAGTAACAATACAGACATGTTTGGTAAAGGAGTTCAGGAATCTGCAAACCAGCTATCCACACTAACCAGCTGAAGACCCATTACACCACACAGATCAAAGAAATATCAATCTCAGTGCCTGAAAGGAAGAGTTTGACCAAGAGCCATAGGGGTCTTTAATGCTCAAGACTCAGATCTTTGTTAATGCAAAGGTTCATATTACCAGAAGGACGATTTTCTTTTTTTGTCAGTTTAACTAAGAATAGGCTTGCTCTGCTCACGACGCTCTTGTTTTTGGAGCTCTGTGTTGCAAAACAGAGCTGATGCGTTAAATTTAACTGTGATTTAAACTGATGTTGCCTGAGTCTCCAGAGACCAATGAAACCCAAGTGGGGTGGAAAAAGCAGCCACTTGTATTGTTGCCTAATGATAGAAAAGATTTGAAAATCAAATGCATTGGGTTAGCCTCACTGTGAAGCAAGGAAAAAATGAATTAATTATAAATAAGATGAATAAATAATTTAAATATATCACTTATTGCCTCTTTATTGCTCAACACTTGAAAAATTATTTCAATTAGAAACTTAAACTCAGTTTGATAGACGATGAAGAGTATGCTGCTTAAGATAAATGGAAGTCCCTTTGTGATATAAAAATTTGATTTTGCAGTATGAGCTCTATTAAAAAGAAATTAATAATCTTCAGAAAAAAAGAGGTAGCACCAAGAAACGCTGGCCTTTTCCCATAGAATATGGAGTATTTTAAGAGAAGAAATTGATATGCTTGTTATAGAGATAATTAAAAACTCAAAACCACAAAATGCTATGCTCATCTCCCCGCAAAAGGTACAATAAATGTTTGCAATAAATGTTTTAGATTTCATATTAACACCGTAGAACAGGTGTGCTACACACACTTTACCTGATTTTATTTTTTTTCTTTGCCCAAGGAAATATATCATTCCTTCTTTTTGTTTGTTGGCTTCATAAAATTATATTAGATCAATTTCTTATCTGTTACACCTTCAGAATGAGGAAATCACTTTTGATTGAAGCCACATGGAACCTTATCCAAGACTGGCATGTCCTGGAAGGTTGGTGAGAGTCCTATGCTTCCATCTCTGGTACGGAAGACCCTCCCTGCCCCATCCCTGGCCATCAGATACTGATGCCATCATGACTCTGTGTGTGTCCACCTAAACCTCAGCATTTTTCTTCTCACAGGGCTCCGGACTGTCATATAAGTTGACCTACCTGCATCTGTCCCAAGATCTTAGGCCTTAAGCAACCCTTAGGCCTTAGGAAAGACCTTGTCTCTAAATAAAATGTATTTTGAAAAAGGACTGGGGATGTGGCTCAGTGGTTGAGGTGGTTGAGTGCCCCTGGGTTTAATCCCTAGTACCAAAAAAAAAAAAAAAAGAAAGATCTTGAAATTTCCAAATATAAAGAAATGATGAGGAATGGAATGTTAATCACCTTGATTTGATCAGAGCACGCGGTACATATGTACTGAAATATCACACTTACCCCATGAATACATACAATTAATACATGTTAATCAAAAGTAAAATAAAGTAGAAATATCTATGGAAAAAAAAAAAATCTTAGGGCCTAAGAGTTTGGAAACTGCATGAGTCACTTGTCCATCACTGTGACATGATGCCTGACTTAAACAACTTAAAAGGAGGAAAGGTTTATTTTGGCTCATGGTCTTGGTCCATGGTTGCTTGGCCCCATTGCTTAGGACTGGTGGCGAGGCAGTACTTCATGGTGGAGGCACATGGCAGAGGAAGATGCTCACCTCAAGGCAGCCAGGAAACAGAGAAGGGGCTGGGGTCCCAACCTCTCCTCAAGGGCACTCCACAATGACCTAACTGCCCTCCACTGGGCCCCACCTGCTAGGCTTCCGCCAGTGCCTAGCAGTGCCCCAGGCCAGCGACTGAGCCTTTAACACGTGGCCTTCGGGAGCCACTGGAGGTCCAGTCCAGTGAAGGTTTTCTTATCTGGCATGGGACCCATTTGCTGATTGGTTAACTATGTGTGAACACCTATCGCCTCCTGTTTCAGGCTATAGAAATGAGTTCTTTCTCTTCCAAACATGGACCAGAGGGCCTGACGGGGGTGTTTAAGAAGTGAGCACACATACCTCTTCTCTAAGAATTAGCTCCCTGCCCCCATCCTGGCACCCAGAGTGCCCTTGCCCCCCAGAAGGCCACCACCTAACAAGGGAACACTGACTGAGCTGCCAGTGCAGGTCAAACAGTTTCCACTCGGCCTCGAGAGTGGTCAGAGCGTCCTCAGCAGAGGTGGCCACAGTGGCGCTCAGCCTGCAGGGCTGCCCTCCTTGGTGGGCAGGGCATAGCCCCCTGATTTATGTGTGTGTGAGCGGCACCCTGCAGGTGCATGGGAGCCACTGTGCTCATCCCTGTAATCTCTCTAATGTCTCCAGACAACTGGTTTCGTGAGTCCTAAGGGTAGAATTCTGTCCTCCATACTTCTTATGCACAGGTCTCTTCATCTCTCCTGTTACGCACTGAATTGTGTTCAAATTCGTATGCTGAAGCTGTACTCCCAACACGGCTCTGTTTGAAGGTTGGTCTTTAAAGAAGTAATTAAGTTAAAATGAGGCCATTAGGGTGACCCTGATGCACTCTGGCCAATGTCCATAGAAGAAGAGGAGATTAGGATATGGATGTGGATACAGCGAAGCTATGAAGGCTCAGGAGGGAGATGCTGTCTGCCAGCTGCGGAGCGTTTCCTGGAGGAAGCGACCCTGGAATTCCACCATCTTGGACTCCAGCCTCCAGGCTGTGAGGAGGAGATTTTGTCATTTAAGCCAGGCAATCTGTGGCCTTCGGTCATGGCAGCCTGAGCAGACTAAGATACTACCCCTGCTCCCACAGCCATAGCAGCAACATCCGTCTAGGAGACCCACACCCAGTGAGCTGTAGGAGAGGCCTGCAGGCCTGGGCTTCCTGGCACGGGTTCCAGACCCATGGGGTTAATCCTGTGTGAGGAGACTCATGTTTATTTACAGCCTGACAATTATGTGGCCTCTTAGAAACAGACAAGAAATCATTTGTTTCCTGACTCCAAGAACTGAAGAGGCACCTTTGACATTTCACGATCCTGTCTGTTGTACAAACAGCGAGCTGTCCCAAGACCACTTCCGAGCATGCTGATGGTGTTGCCTGCTGTTTCCCTCCCCCATATGCCAGGACCTCTGGGAAGACAGATTGGCGTGCCTCCTGCCCGCCACCCAACTGTGGGAAGGCAGCAGCAGCTTTCCCTGTGTCTGTTTCCATAATGACGGTCTCCCTGTCCCATAGAGCATGAGCCGAGCCTTCTGAGCAGGACAATAAACCCGAGTGAATATTCGCTATTTATTGGACACAGGTCCTAGAAACTGTATAAATTCTTTTCTATTTGTTGTGCTTTACCCTAGAGTATCGGAAATCTTGGATACTTTACTGCACCAGAGACCACATATGCACACACACCAGACCCAAACACACACACGTGCACACATTCACACACTCCACAAGCCACACACATACCACGCACTGCACACACATGCCACACGTGTACACATTCCACAAATCACACACCACGCACATGTGCACACACACCACACGCCACGGTGCACACACTGACAGCACACACAGATTTACACCACACATAAACACACATGCACACACATCACATGTATGTGCACACATATACCATGCACAGACATGCTGCATGCCACAGACTCAAAACAGTGTGCACACACGACGCACAAAGACTATACACATAACAGCATTTACACACACACCACAGACACACACCACACATAGCATTCACCACACAGTGCACACACAGGCACACACACACTTACCTTCACAGTGTCTGTCCCAGGAGTCAGCAGACCAATCACGTGTTGTAGTGATTGCATGGCAGGCTGGTGGGAATGTGGGCCCTGCAAGCTTCAAGGTATCCATGTATGTCACCTGTCCCGTTCGGGGTCACTTAAAGTTTCACACGGGGAAGGATGATGGATTCCAGAGGCACTTCCCTTGAGAGGGCAAAACTGGTGGTCAGTACCCATGTGGGTTCCATGAGGCCTGAGTCAGAGTGGACATGATCAGGGCCTCTGAGGAGGAGGGCTGCATGAGGTTAGTCAAGGTGGACAGTCACTCCTGGGGGCTTAACTGAGAGGTTTAAGGCTCCCCTGAGTTCTGGGTGTTGATTTCTGAGCCTCTGGCACTGAGGAGGAATAGGACCAGCCAGTTCTGTGCTGAGCCTTAAAATGCAAGACCCAATCCTGATTAGGAAAGGTGAGCAAGACCTGCCGAGGCTAGACTCATTGAGGCCTGTGTGGACAGTACTCAGCCCAGGGTCCCCAGCACTGAGGCTGGAATGTACATCAAATGGTAAGAAATAAAGCAGAAAAATCCATCTACTCCTTCCATGGTGTGCAATGTTTTAATTACCTAGGTAGCTTATCAGGACATAATGAAACTGCTGATATGATTATCGAATTTCGCCCCAATTATTTACAAAGCTGCACAGCTACTTAAATATCGGTCACTTCTAGCATGTTAGCATGCTAAGGTTCTAGAGCATCTGCTTCACTGGGTTTCTAGAGTGCCTCCAAGCACACTTGTATTCTAGAGCAGGTGCCAATTTGGGTTACTAACCTCTCCAGGAACCTTTCCATGACAGCCACTTCTTCATTACAGCTAAAGGTGCAAGATTTGAGTTATTCTCTAAAAGTGTGATTCCTTTTTATCTTAGTTCTCTTCTCGTGGCTTCAGACTTCACCTGTTATCTTTCCACATCTTTGATTGATTCAGTGCTTCTCTGATATTATTCTCTACCTGGTAGTGTCACCAAAGTCATCTGTTCTAACAGCACCTGTAACACATGGGTGAGCAATGTTGTCCATTCCAAAGGACAGGACGAAGCATTTATGATGAAATTCTTTTTGTAGTTCTTCAGAAATACCTTATTATTCTCTCAAGCTTAATGAGTGCCAACTATCTGCCAGGTAATAACATCGAATATTAATATTTTTCTAGTAGAAATTCTAGGCTTGGGTTCTAGTTGCCAAGTACAGAATAATTCTTTTAAAGGTTGCAGCTAAAACCATGGCAATGTAACATTGCTGGACTCCACAGAACGTTGTTAAAATAAAAACAAAGGTCAGTTGTTAAATAAATCTTTGTGGTTGATTACAACATGTCCCTATAATAATCTGGTTTAAATTAGAAGTTGGATGGTGGCTTTAGACTTAAATCATCACAGATGATGTAAGTCATCAGGGGTTCTATTATGTTTTTAAAAATTCACACATGATATTTTGCAGGGAGCTAGACATATTGTATGCCCCAATTGCTGAATTTATAGAACCCTGGAACTTGGAGATTAAAGATAGCTATTGCCAGAAGTCACTTAACACTGCCAGCTTGGGGTCAGGACAAATGGAGGAAAGAATCAGTGATCCCACATAAAACTAAAATGGAACAAACGTGGCTGTGTGGGTGAGGTTCCATTGAGGCTGTGGTTATGTGACCATTTCCCTGGGACTCAGGTATATTTCTTTCAGTGAGGCCATTAAATCAAAGTCCTTTCTCCTGCTGACCAAAATTATGCTCTAACTCAAAGGGGAATCAAATTTACTTTAGAAACAACGCCAATGAGGACAGCAGGGTCATGTCCCTCTTGCCTGGATTTTCATAATGTTGTCCTTTTAGATGAAAAATAAGTGCATGTTGATTAAACATTTACTTTTATTCAGAACAAAGAAATCTAGTTTTAGAAGAAAAAAATCCAAATCTACTTGTCATGTTTTCTTAGGGAAAGCAGATATTCATCTCAGAACTAAGAACACCTAGTGAATCGTACACATGTAAGACATTCTCGGAAGACAGGCCAGAGCAGCGGAAGGTGTCTTTGCATCTTCTGGCTGTGATCTGCTTGGGTATTGCACAAGAGAGCTTTTCCTAGAGCGAGTGAGTCCTGACCCGGGGCTGTGT
The DNA here is from genome assembly GCA_004024805.1 of Geosciurus inauris. Classification (NCBI taxonomy): domain Eukaryota; kingdom Metazoa; phylum Chordata; class Mammalia; order Rodentia; family Sciuridae; genus Geosciurus; species Geosciurus inauris. The sequence continues at coordinate 52,277 of PVHX01007596.1, forward strand.
GGACAGTCAGCAGGTAGACCTTCAGCCTCTTCATGCAACATGGTACCCATTTTCTGTGGCTTCTTTTCCTACTTCAGATTTGCTTTTGAGGATTATTTTAAAGTGATTTCTTCAGTATCAAACTGGGGGAGGAATGGAGAAGATTAATGTAGTATGATTTTGCCTCTCTGACTTCTGGGTCTGATTCTGGTTTCCAGTCTTGTACCCCTACCTCTGTCCAAGGAGCAACCTTGTATCACACTCTGTTCACAGTGGCTGCCCTTGCTGGAGACATGCCAAACTTACCAACTTCCTGGTTAGGAATGTGAACCGCCTCATGTTACCCTGAACTGCTTCTTAGTAAATAGTGGGAATTCAACAAGTGGGTGTGGGATGGATTAATAAAAGTGAGTGATCTGAATAAACTGTGACAGAGAGGGTGTCGAGATGAGCCACTGTTTAATTTTGAACAATACAAGATAATCTGAATGTGCTGATGCTATGAGGCGGGTGATTCTTTAGTTGAGAAGAGGTGTGGGGTGTAAGTCAGGAGCCCGATGTGGGTCAGTGATGGATCTATCCAGTGCTAGCAATTTTTGTGCTCTTGTGATAGTGATGCCAATAAAGACAGGGAGACTTAGCAGGGTGTAACCAATACCCCAGGTCTGGAGGAAAGCCTTAGATTGTTTTGGGCTCTCTGTGTGGCTGGAATGCAAGCCATACACCTCAAATGGACATCACGTTTGAGAGCATTCCACCCCAGAGTATGGTCTGATGCTGTTTGACAGATTTTTTGATTTTGCAGAAGTTGTTTTCAGAATTCGTGTTCCTGCAAAAGACTTCCCCAGCTTGTATTTCATGTGTGAGCCCACCACGATCTTCACAAAACAGAAACTGTGTCCATGTTGGGGGAAGTCTGGTGTTCAAATGTGTTTACAAAATAAACTTAATTTCAAATTCAGCCTTTGGGCTTTGAAATCAGACAGAGCTGGGTTCTAATTCTGGTTGGTAATCACTGGCTGTGTCATCCTGGGAAAATTATTTGGCTTTTCTGGGCTTCATATTTTTAGTTTGAAAAATGAAAATAATAATCCCTCCCTCTGGGAGTTGACTGGGGATTCGATATGACTCTGTGTCTATGTTCATATTGATAGCTGCTTTAGCATGTGCCTACAGTAAGCTACAAATATTAGTCATTGCTGTTATTATCATGATTAGTGTTTCTTCCTCTTGGGAATGTAAACTGAACATCAAGGACTCTGAGGAATTCCATGGCAAAGAAACTGGTGACTTGCTGTAACCAGTGGGTCCTCATGCTCTGACCAAAGAGCTCCAGTTGTCACTTAGCGCAGATGCAGTGTTCCTGGGAACCCACTTTGAGAAGATCACCTAAGGTGCAATTGCACACAGATCTCTGAGTTTGTGCTGAATTAAAAGTGCAGGTTCACCGGGTGTTCCCAAGTGTTTCAGTCAGCTTTTTTTTTTTTTTTTTTTTTTGCTGCTGGACTAAAAGATCTGACCCTGACAAGAACAAATGAACATGAGAAAAAGTTTATTTAGGGGCTCATGATTTCAAAGGTCTCAGTCCACAGATGGCTGGCTCCATTCCTTGGGGCTGGAGATGAGGCTGAACCTCATGGTGGCAGAGTGTGGCGGAGGGAAGTGACTCACATGATGATCAGAGGGAGAGAGAGAGACACTCCACTCACCAGATGCAAATATATACCCCGAAGCCACACCCCCAGTGCCTGCCTCCTCCAGCCACGCCCACCACTTCACTCACCACCCAGTTAATCCCATCAGGGGATTAATTCACTAATTGGGTTAAGACTCTCACAACCCAATCATTTTTCCTCTGAACCTTCTTGCACCATCTCTCACATGAACTTTTGGGGGACACCTCACATCCAAACCCTAACACGGACCCCCTACATAACGCCCGGGGACCTCAGTAAGGACATAGTGCTTGCCAACATGGTAACCACAAGACTGGAACATTTAGAGAAGGAAGTGTTTCAGATGAAAAGCTCATGCATCAGCTGCAGGTACGAAATGCCCCCCAAGTGGAAGACCACGAAAGAAGTACCTGAGGAAGGAGGAACCCCAATCTCAGTATTCCATGTGAGTCTCTGAACATATGACCATCTCTGTCCCTTTCAACTGCAGCCAGAGGATGGAGACCTGTTGGATTTCCCCCCTTCCTATCCCAATGCCCAAAGCTTCTCCTGACACCTCAAAGATCAATATATATTGAATGACGGGCTGAGTGACTGACTGGATTGAGTGAAAGGGCCACAAGTCTTGTCCTGGGAGTCAGTCTCATTAGACACCACATCTCAGAGGTGGGGGGAAAGGCTATGCTATAGTACCAGTTAAGCATCCCTTAGCCAGTATGCTTGGGACCAGACGTGTTCGGGATGTTTTCAGATTTTAGGATATTTGCATGTGTATCATGAGCTATTTTGGTGGTGAAAACATAACTCTAAACATGAAATCTGTTTCAGTTTCAGATACACCTTACACACACCTCACAGTAATTTTCTGCAATACCTTTAGTACACCTGCTTTTTGACCGTGACCCCTCATGTGAAGTCAGGTATGGAATCTCCCACTGCAACATCATGTCAGAACTTGAAACGTTGAGATTTTTGGAGCACTTGAGATTTGGATTTTTGGATTAAGAATGCTTAACCTATAGCTGAAAGACAGGTACAAGATGAGGAATTAGGTCGTGTACAAAAGCATTACTTCTGTGTATCTTTTGCTGACAGTGATTCCAATTTTCTGTCAGTTCAAAGTCTTCACAGATGTGGTCCTGGTAAGAGCGTCGCCTCAGGGATGTTCCTGCCTTTTATTTCAGGCACCTTCAGGAGCACCGGGAGCATCATGTGATCCCAGCACGAACTCCCCCCTCTAAATTGTTCTTGTCCATTATGTTGGTCACAGGAATGAAAAGTGGACTAATACACACCTTACCTGTATTCATCTCGACTTCTGAGAAACTTGTGGTGCAGAATGATTTCATTTGTTTGAAAACATGTGTGCATTTAGACCTTGTGAACGAGAAGCTAAATGATGGATCCTCCATAGCTGTGAGGAGCATCAGATCATCAAGACACATCATGATAGGGTCTTGTCTAGAACGAATGCTGACTTAGTCCATTCCAGGCTGATCTAACAGAATACCATATGCTGAGTGGCTTAAAAAACATTTTTCCCTCAGAGTTCTGGAGGCTGGAAGTTATCAAAGTACTGCAAGTGTTGTGAGGGCCTGCTTCCTGGGTCAGACATGTCCACCTTCTCTGTTATGGTTTGGGTGTGAAGAATCCCCCAAGAGCTCATGTGTGAGACAGTGCAAGAAAGCTTAGAGGTAAAATCCCCCCTGATAGGGATTAACTGGTAACCGTAGGCAGGAGGTGGGTCATTGGGGTCATGCCTTTGGGGCATATATTTTGTCTGTGGTGAGGGGAGCACTCTCCCTCTCCCCTCTCCCTCCCCTCCCCTCTCTCTCCCTCTCTCTCCTTTTTACTGTGATGTCCTGAGCTGCTTTTCTCCCCCACACTCTTCTGCCATGATGTTCTGCCTCACTTTGAGCCCCAAGGAATGGAGCCAGCTGTCTGTGGACTGAGACCTCTGAAACCACGAGCTCCAAAATAAACTTTTCCTCCTTAAAATTGTGCTTGTCAGGTCTTTTGGTTGGAGCAACAGAAAAGCTGACTAAAACGTTCTCCCTGTGTCCTTGCATGGTGAAGAGAGCACTGGAGTGCTCTCTGGGGTCCTGTTGATAAGAGAACTAATGGATTTGCCAGGGCTCCCTTGAATTAATTACTGCCCAGAGTCCCCACCTAATAATACCGTCACATTGAGGGTTATAATTTCAACACAAGAATTTTGGAGGGACACAAATATTTAGTCCACAACAAATATGTTAATAATAATAGATGTTGGCTTATTTCTTAGATATTAATCCAAAGTCTGATTTAGATATTCTCTAATAAATTGAGAAACATGAATTATTAAAAGTTTTGCTTTAGAAAAATCTCCTTTCCCTTCCCAGATATGGCATGATGTCTGGTTACATACAGGACCAGATTTGACCTTTCTGATTTTGTTAACATTGTGTATGAGAAGAAAGTGGGGAAGCCATTTTACTAGCTGCTTGGGGATAATTTCCCCAAACAGAAGTCTTTGGAAAGTAAGAGAGTCTTTAATTTGGGCATCCTTAATTTGCTTTCCACAATTTAGCACTTCCTGAATTTAGCGCTTCAGGATGTGTGAAAGACATTCGAAGGCAGCTGTGTCCTCCGGTGCTCTGCGGTCCCTGCATTGGTGTCCAACAGGCTTCCGGCCTTTATGCTTTGTGCGCCCTGTAGCCCCTCCGAGGTCCTCCTGTCGTCTCCCACTGGAGATGTTACTTTTCCAGTTGAAGTCCTTTTAAGAGTGACCCTTCTCCCACAGCAGCACTGTCGGCCCTGTTGATATGTCCCCTGTCACTCACTCATATTCTGCCTCCTGTGTGGCCGATGGTCAGCGGTGGGTGGACAGTGGCCGCCCCTCATCAGTTACAACTCCATGCTGGACTTTGGGTGAAGTACCTCGCTGGGGCGAGGACTGGGATCTGCTCCTGTTGCTGTGGACAGACTCAGCAATTGTTGCGACTCCTTCTCTAGAATGTGGATACTGACTTGAGTGTTCTCCAAGGCCTGTGTTTGCCCCTTTCCCCTCTCTGTTCTACAGTAATATGGTTGCACTGCGTATCTCAGGGATGGAGAACGATGCCCATAAACACCAGCGGCAGCCTTCAGACAGGCTCAGGGCCTACGCGGCAGGGTCCAGCCTTTCTTGTGCTCCATGAAGGCAGTGACGTCAGTTGCTAGCCTTTGGCAGTAAAGTTAAAGTGTGACCAGCTTCAATTCCCAACTAAAACCTACCATAAACAAGTAATTATAAAGTCACTTGAATGGCTGAGGAGCAACCCTCAACTTGAAATGTATTTATTTCATTATATATTGAACCCAACTGTGAACAAAGAAGTCATAAGCCCTACAACTTCTCCCTCAGAAGTTCATAGTCTAGTAGAAGATGTGAAATGCTTGACCTAATAGCCAGCTCTGAAGTCTCTCACTATTAATGTAAAATACCCAGCACTTTGGGAGGCTGAGACAGGAGAATCACGAGTTCAAAACCAGCCTCAGCAATGGCGAGGCGCTGAGCAACTCAGTGAGACCCTGTCTCTACATAAAATACAAAATAGGGCTGGGGATGTGGCTCAGTGGTTGAGTGCCCCTGAGTTCAATCCCTGGTACCAAAAAAAAAAAAAAAAAAAAAAAAGTAAAATAGAAGCAGAGGAAGGCTGAGGCTGCCAGTGGTTGGTCAGAGAGGGAGGAGTCCTCAGAGGCAGTGCAGTGAGTAGGCGCTGGAGAGGGGCTTTCCTGAGGGCAGGTGTTCTAGGGGAGAAGCGCAGAAGAAGGAGGAAGCAGCTTAGCCATTTCCATGACAAAAAGTAGCGGGGTTTGGCCCACAGTGTAAGCAGGATGTCCTTCTGAGGATCTGTGGTCCTTCTGAGGATCTGTGGAGCCCTCACAAGGGCCTGACCTAGGGTGGTTTCTATGGATATGTAAGGCCCCTGGGCAGGGAGAGACCGCAGTGCAGCCTGCCGTCCAGGAGCTGGTACTGTGCTTTTTTACACGTTGAAAAATACATGCAGGGTAGAAGTTTAAAATGTAAATGGGAAGCATTACCACTGCATGATTTTAAAAACAATCAATAATTCTAAAAATGTTCAACAACCTCATTTACTTTCCTAGACTTGAAATGTTACCTGAAATGCAGGCACAAAACATCCCATTACTGCTGACCATGCTCAGGCTGTATCAACACCCCAGGTGTTAGTTTGCTAAGACTTCATCACACAGTACCATGGCGTGGGTGGTTTAAACAACCGAAATTTATTTCTTATGATTCTGGAGGCTAGAAGTCCTAAATCAAGGTGTGGACAGGCTGGCTTCTCCTGGGGCCTCTCTCCTGGGCTTGCAGGTGGCATCTTCTCCCTGTGTCTGCAAAGGGTCGTCCCTCTCTGTGAATCTGTGCCCTGATCTCCTCTTCTTTTAAGGACATCAGCCAGATTAGATTAGGACCCAGACTAGTGACTTCATTTTCCCTTGCTCATCTCTTAAAAGAGTCTATCTCTAAATACAGTCACATTCTGAACCACTGGGGTCCAGGTTTCTGGAACTAAATTTTCAAAGGACACATTCAATCTGCAAAACTCCACATATTTGGCCTTTCATTGCTTGAGACAGTAAGATAAAAAATAAATTATTCCTATGAAGAAATGATTAGACCAGAGGACTTTAAATTTTATTGCCTTTGGCCTACAATTGTCAAGTTCAAAGCAGTAACTTGGGTAAAATCTTCCCTGGCAAAGTCATAGTCGGGGCAGGGGTGTGTGGGATTAAGTCTCTAAGGTAGCACATTTGCTCTTTTGGGGGATTGTGAAATAATCCTGTTACTTGTTACGTGTTACTTCCTCCCTCAGGGAAGCCTTAGGGGGCCACAGGGTGTGAGAAATAGGAAGCCCTGCTTGCTATTCCAATCAGAGCTCCCAGTCCTGGTCATCCATCCCCAGCCTTCTTTGGACTTCACCATCTGGTGACGACTGATAACAGCCAATGTCTCCTGGGTTATCCTGGGACGCTGGCTCCTTATCCAAGAGCCTTTTTGTGAAAACGCAGATAAATCAAATTGTTAGAAATTCTAGTCACGTATCTGGATCCTTCTTCCATCTCCTTTTCTTCAAGTCATCCCTGCTCTTTAATCTCTCTTCAAAGAGAGGAAGAGAAAAAAATCTGTGCCTCCCTTGTTTTGGTCTGCACGCTCCTTTGTGAAGATGGGAGCTGGAGTGTGGGGTCTTGCAAGGCTGAAAGCGTACTTTCCCAGCTCGGCCTCTCCAGGAAGGGAAGCATCCATACAAAAGCTTGCAAACTACAACGGCCTGCTCCTTGCTGCCTTGCGCTCTCCACACTGCTCAAATCTTGGCAGAGAGAAGATAAATCATCTGCATGTGCTCATGCAGGCTGTCAGTAGCAAATCTGGTAATTTCATCCACTTTGCTATTTTTAACTCTGTTTGGTTAAACTGGGTATTTGGCAAAAATGATGCGTGATACAAATTAACCAGAGGCCTCTGACTTCTTCCGTTAGAAATTCAGTGGGTGAGGGGAGACCCTTGGATGTCTTTCAAGGCCCGACTCCAGGGTGGATAGAGCAGTCTTCCATAACTATTCAATGACTGTCCCAAGCTGGTCAGGGACAAGTGCATGAGGTGCATGACAAGTGGCAGCAGCAACCGGAACAGGCTTAGGACATTCTGTGCACAAACTGAGAGCTCCTGCAATAGCAACTGCCTTTAGCTTCCAGGCAGACATGGCAGTGTGGTGGTGGCATAGCAGTGACCAGCCACAGGCCATCCCTGCCCATGTCGTTGAGCAGCTGGGTGGCCTTGGGCCAGTCCCTGAATCTCTGTGCCTCAAGTCTCCTGGCCGTATGACCAGGGTGTTAATAATAATATTCTTGTGAGTAACATAGGGATCAGATGAGGAGATGTGTAAAACACTAGAAGGAGTGCCCAGTGCATTTTAGGAGCTACCTAAATGTGGGCTGTTATTACAGTTCTCTGTTAGCATAATGACTCCCCTTCAGGTTTCAGACTTTCCAGAACATTCTTGTGCTCATACATACAGGATGAGCACATCCTGTCTTGGGGTATCACCTAAGATTTTATGCCTGAAAATCATCAACCTGTGTCACCAACCTACTTAACTGAATTTGTGTGCTATGGAGATTAATAATTTCATCACTTGCCTGGGAAGTATTTTAAAAATCAAAATAATGCAATTATGTGACATGCATGTAAGAATGTGGAGTAACGAGGACTTCTATTACGTATAATTATAATGCACCAATGAAAAGAGAAATAAATAAATAAATAATGCAAGCAGAGCTCGGTTATGATTTTGTGTGAATACACTAAATTTAATTAATTAAATTTAACAAACACTGGAGAGTAATGAAATTGAACATGAGACCTGAGTTAAGACTGTCACAGAACCCCCTATAGCCATATATCAGAGCACTTGGTAAAGCAGCAAAATGTACATGAGGAGAGACTAACTGTGGGGGGCAGGAGTAATGGCAGGGTCTTCAAGTAGTGGGTCTTTTCTAGGTATGGAGAGAAAGGGCATCTTAGGAAATAACTCCTGACCCCAGCCTTTATCCCAGCCCCAAGCAGCAGAGCCAGGAAAGTTGAATGGGAAAACTTTTTCAAAAGAACTGTCCCCAGTCTGCCTAACAGAAACAGACTGCTGCAGGGGGATGCCAGATAGAGCCAATGAACACACAGCACTTGCAGTGAAGTTGGAATTTCAAATAATCAAAGAATACTTTCTCATTGCAAGTAATATTGAGTGGGCCCTGGTGTTAGTTTCCTGGGCTGCCATAAAAATAACCACAGACTGGGGGTATTTTTCCATATTTTTATTCAGTGCTTTATAATTATACATGCTTATAGGAGATATTGTTATACATTCATACATTCACAGGATGTAACTATAATTTGGCCAATGTTACTCCACAGTATCTCTCCTCTCCTTCCCCTCCTTCCTTTCCCCCTGGACACTTTTCTCTACTCTGCTGTTTTTCCCTCAATTTTTATGAAATCATCCCCTTCACTACACACACACCTTACTTTTTCTTTTTCCTCTCTAACTTCCATATGAGAGAAAACATATGATCCTTGACTTTCTGAATTTGGCTTATTTCACTTAACATAATGCTCTCAAGTTCCATCCACTCCATCCAATGAAATGCCATAATTTCATTTTTTTATGGCTGAGTAAAACTCCATCATATATATATACCACATATTTCTTTGAGTGATATTGGCCAAATTATACTGTTACATTCATCCATTGATGGACATCTAGGATGGTCCCATGGTTAGGTTATTCTGAATTGTGCTGCTGTAAACATGTGTCACTATAATAAAATGACTTTGATTCTTTAGGATATATGCTGAGGATTGGTATAGCTATATCATATGGTGGTTCCATTCTCAGTCTTTTGAGGAACATCCACACTGATTTTCACAGTGGTTGTACATATTTACAATCCCACCAACAGTGTAAAAGTATTCCCTTTTCTCTATATCATCTCCAGAATTTATAATTGTGTTCTTGATGGCTGCTATTCTAACTGGAGTGAGATGAAATTTCAGTATAGTTTTAATTTTATTTCCCTGATTGGTAAGAATGTTGAATATTTATTTTTCATGTATTTGTGGGCTCCTTGTATTTCTTCTTTTGAGACATATCTGTTTAATTTATTTGTCCATTTATTAATTGGGCTATTTAGGATTTTTCTTTATGTATTCTGGATATTACTCCTCTTTTACACAAGCAGCTGGCAAAAGATGTTTTTCCATTCTTTAAGGCTCTCTTCCTTTGCTGTGCAGAAGCTTCCTAATTTGATGTTTTTCCATTTATTAACTCTTGGCATTATTTTCTGAGCTTGAGGGGTCCTATTGAGCAAGTCATTGCCTGCACCTATATGTTGGAGTGTTGACCATATGTTTTTTTCTAGGAGTTGCAATGTTTCTGATCTAATTCTTAGGTCTTTGATTCATGTTGAGTTACTTTTAGTGCAAGGTGAGAGACAAGGTTCTAATCTCATTCTTCTATATCTGGTTAACTAGTTTTCCCAGCACTATTTGTTAAAAAAGCTCTCTTTTCTCCAGTGTATATTTTTGGCACCTTTGTCAAGGATCAGATGCCTGTATCTGTATGGATTTGTCTCTGTATCTTCCATTGTGTTTAATTGGTCTGCCTCTGTTTTTATGCCAGTACCATGCAGCTTTTGTTACTATAGCTTTGTAATATAATCTGAAGTCAGGTGTTAGGATGACTCCAGCATTAGTTTTTTGGCTTAGAATTGTTTTGACTATTCTGGGTCTCTTATTCTTCCATATGAATTTTAGGACTGCTTTTACTAATTCTGTGGAGAATGCCATTGGTATTTTGGTGGGGATTGCACAAAATCTGTAGGTCACTTTTGGATGATGGCCATTTTAACAATAACAATTTTCCTATCCATAAACATGGGAGGTATTTCCATCTTCTTGTGTTATTTTCAATATCTTTCTTCAGTGTTCTATAGTTTTTATTGTGGGAGTCTTTTACCTCCTTAGATTTATTCCTAGTTTTTTTAGGCTATTGTGAATGGGATTATTTTCCTGATTTCTTTCTCAGCAGATTCACTGTTGGCATGTAGGAAAGCTATTGATTTTTTATATTGATTTGTTAATGTGCTACTTTGATGAACTTGTTTATTAGCTGCAGCAGTCTTCTGGTGGAGCGTTTTGGATCTTCTATGTGGAGGATCATATCATTTGCCAACAGTGATGATGTGACTTCTTCCTTTCCTAGTTTTCCTAGTTCCTTTGGTTTTCTTCTCTTGCCCAATTGCTCTCACTGGAATTTCTAGCACTGTATTGAATACGAGTGATGAGAGTGGAACTTCTTGTCTTGTTCTGGAATTTAAAGCAAATGTTTTCATTTTTTCCCCATTCAGTAGGTTGTTAGCTTTGAGTTTTTCATATATAGGCTTTATGATGTTTAGGTAAGTTCCTTCTATCTTGGTTTCTTCAGTGTTTTTAATCATGAAAAGGTGATGACTTTTGTTGAAGGCTTTTTCTGCATCTATTGAAATGACTCTATGATTTTTGTACATTTATTGATTTTTGTTAAATTTTTGTTTGATTTTGATGTTAAACCATCCTTGTAACCCTGGAATGCAACCAATATGGTTATCATGTACAATCTTCTTAATATGTTGTTGAATATGATTTGCTAATGTTTTATTAAGACCTTTTGCATCTAAGTTCTTTAGGGATATTTATTTGTATTTCCTTGATGTGCCCTTATCTGATTTTGATATCAGGGTGATACTGGATTCATAGAATTAATTTGGAAGTATTCCACTCCTTTATATTTTAGAGTAGTTTGAGAAGTACTAGAATTAGTTTTTTAATGGGCTGATAGAATTCAGGTACAACTCATGTTCATAGTACCCAACTTGGAGCCTGGTGGTTGACTTGGGTCTTTCTTTCCCCTATTCTTAGCATTAAGATATTTTCAACTTTCAGTGTGCTTGGTTTGTGTGTGGAGCAAGGTGCATTGTCTGTTGGCTGGGTTTTGGGTGTAGCTCAGCTGTAGAGTCTGTGAACTTGTGTCCCAGAAGATTCTCAGCACCTCACAACAAAAGGGGAAAGCAAACATTAGCAATAAAAGCAGTGAACAATATATACCTAGTATTAAAATAAACACCTGGTGCCTACTATCATATCTACAACATTAAGTGCCACAAAAACAGCATCAACAATAAATAGCTATAAACTAGATTTGTCATTAAAGTAAACAGCAGGTGCCAACTATGCCATCTACTGTACTAATAACTGCAACAGCATGGATAGCGAGAGCAGGAATTATGTAAACCAAATAATTCTAAAATTTGGTAAATTTTATTAAGAGAAAAAAGGTGCGAGGAAGGTAAGAGAAAGTTTAGAGTGTTCATAATGTGAACAGAAAGAAATAGAAGAGATGTATGTAGCAAGTGATCACTATGAAGGAGGACGAGAAAAATAGAGGAAACATAATAGAGGAAGAGAGAATGGGAAGATTTGGCTCTTAGAGAAGAAAGGGGAGAGAGAGAAACAAGAGAAATGAATAAGTAAAAACCAAACAAACAAAAACCCTAACCCTCAAAAGACAAAACAAATAAAAATAACAAATAAGAGAAAAAAAGATGTATGTATATGTAGATCCATGAACCAACCAGCAGAGCAAGAACATGAACACAAAGACACACATACATACACACACACACACACAAAGAAAAAAATGGAAAGAAGAAACTTCTTAATGAAAAATGAACAATTGTTGGTGCTGAGGATTTTTAAAGCTATATCTAAGGATGAATGATCACTGCCAGTGCCAGACTGTCCTTTCTATTTCCTGGTGGGCTAGGTACCCCTTGGAGAACAAGGGCCAGGGTTGTTGAGGCCATCCTTGTTTGTGGCTCGCTGGGCTGCCAGCTGGAGTGCCTGGAGCTGAAGCTAGTTGGAGGTGTGGTCGGGCTCCCTTCACACCAGTGCATAGTAGGATGGAGCGGAAGGCACTGTCAATTGGGGTTTTGTCTGGACAGTACAGACTGCTGCACTTCTAGGATGGGGCTGCTCAGATTTCTAAGTGGGATGTTTGAGAGCCTGGGTCAGAGCTCTTACTAGGCCTTGGGGATGTTTGTCAGATGGTTTCTGCCCTGGAGAGATTTGAACAACATACCCCTAGAGCCAGCAGATGCCAAACTGCTAAATGTCTGTATCTCAGGGGCCTACCTAGGATTCTACTTGTAGGGTGGGGGTGACAACCTTCCATTGGTCTGCACACTCCATTGCACAAGAATGCTGCCTTTGAAGTCTCAATCACAAAGTATAATCTTACTTGCCTGTTCAGTTTCCTGACCCTCTTCCTCTTCAGCAGGATTTGTGACCCGCCAGACTCAAAGGGATAGTGAGTTGCATTTGCTTCTCTTTAACTAGTACCTTCCTGGGTATGATCTTCTCTGTGCCTGTTTCCATCACGTTCTGGTAGGTACACCCTAGGCCACACAGTAAATGCTTGCTAGGACAGTGTGGAAATATTTGCTATGATCTCCAAGGCTTCCATAGCAGCAAGCTGCAGAATGGCCTCCTCAAGATGGTTTCTGCCTCAGCCTTCCACTTGCCAGTTGAGAAATACAGAGCACTTTTCAAACACCAGCTCACTGTGGACTGTGGTTCAGTTAAGTTCAGATAACTTTTCTGTTCTACAGGCTTTTTCATGTAACTTTGTCATTGTGTGAGGTCTCCCCTCTGCAGTGAGCTGACACCACTGCCACTACCGCTACCAGTTTAGCTAGTGTAATCTTTCTCGTTCTTTGTTTAATGCATCCAAATTTCTAGATGTCTAAGAGTCTCTGACTGTCCAATATTGAATATCTATGAACTCCTTCTTTCATTCACCTCACCAAGAAACAGTACTCCTTGAGTACTGTTTGAACTGTTTCAATTCTGAGCCAAAGAGCAACTGTAAGTGCAGACTTCTAATCTGACATCTTGAGTCTCCAAGACTGGGGGTCTTAAAAACCAGAAAATTATTTTCTTATCTTTCTGGAGGCGGGAAGTCCCACATCAAGGTATCAGTAGATTTATTTTCTCCTGAGACTAACCTTGGATTTCAGATGGCCACCTTTTCACTGTGTTCTCACATAGTTAACCTTTTGTCTGTATGTCAGTGTCCTAATCTCCTCTTTTTATAAGGATACCAGTCATACTGAATTAGAGCCCACCCACATGACCTTTTTACCTTAATTATTTTTTTAAAGGTCTATTTCCAAATACAGTCAAATTCTAAGTAAGTAGGGATTAGGACTTCAACATATAAATTATGGGTTAAGCAATTCAGCTCATAACAGATAGTATAATCACCTCAACCAAGATATAAGCCAAAATAACTCAAGAATGGAGGAGTCATGTTAAAGGGTATGCTGATGAGCTTTTAAGGCTACACAGCTGTAAGAATTTTGATTAGAAAACATCAATCTTACTAAACATGAAAATATGGAATAGTATGTACTAAACTGGGAATGAGAAGATGTGAAAGGAAGTAAAAAGTAAGTGTTAAGAGATATTACTTGGAATCAATATACAAAGCAATGATAGTTTAATGTTAAATACAATCAAATTATAAACACTAGAAGGACTAAATCAAAATATACAACTTCAAACTTACCAAGAGGAAAATTCATACAATGAAACAGTCACCATCCACAGAGGGAAAAAATTAATGCTAATTATTGTGTGTGTGACAATGTTGAGTGCTTACTCTCCTGTTCTGTTCTAGTTGCTTTAAATTATTTACTCCTCAAAAGAATCCCACATGGTGTGGTTCTGGTCATATCAGGATTTTATGCATGAGAATACTGAGGTGAAGGAGGGTAGACACTTATCCCCAGTGGGAATCATGCCCAGAGGGTGGAAGAGCTGAGGTTTGAACCATGGTCATGTGCATCTGGGAGAAGGCATGACAATTTTTAACTGTGAAGTGGGCATTGTGCTCATTTGTACTTATTCAGCTTGTCTTAAATTGGGTATTGGTTTACTTTTCATGCATTCATCTTCCTCCCCAACCTCACTGGAGTGGCAGCTCCATGAGAACAGAGAGACTGCCCATCTCAGGCCCTACATGGACCAGAACGTGCCTGCACCAGGAACATAAGCAATAAGTACTTCAGCAAGAATGTTTTGTAAGTCTTGTAGCAGCATGAGAAGGCACACACTTCCTGGAGGAAGTTTGGCAATACGTATGAAAGCGTGTAAGTTCTGACATCCATTCAAAGGTAAAATTTCTCTTCCTCAGACTTTACTCCATGGATGCTGTGGAGACTGTTCCTGAAAGGCTTGCTCTAGTTGTGCTAAACATCACCCACTTGGACTACTCTAATGACATGCTCATTGCTGTCTTGCCTCCTTGCATTCTTTTTTCTATACTTCAGACTAAAAATCCCTTTTCTTCTCCTTTAAAAATACTCTTATTATGATTATAAGTTAAAGCCTAGTGCCATGGAAAGCCATCGCTTCCCTTCCATTAAGTCCAGTTGTCCAAACTCAAGTTCAGTCTGCTTACATTCCCTGTGACCATTCACATACAGAGCTTTTTCTCCCATCTTGCTTATTTACTTCTATTTGTTTCACTCTACTGTTGTATTTATACTTTCTACTCCATGTATTTAATAAGTTCTTTCTTTAGATTTTGGCACTATTTGCTTAGGACTTTTACATTTTACTTACATTCATTTCAATATTGTAGCAGTCTGCAGATAAACAATAACCTAACCACCTTCCCCCAGGAAGCAAAATCCAGAAACAAAAGATGGATTTGGACCCCTGTGATTGTGCCCACCCATCCCACACCTACATGCTCTTGTTGTTTTACTTACGTCTATATTTTATATTTTTAACCAAGATACTAGGTGCCATTTTATCATATATTATTTGTTTGGCTTTTCTCACAGTTTTATCATCACATCTGTTCACTCTTACTGGGGTCTTAGATCATCTTTTGGGAACCACATTTCTTTTACTTGAAGTATCTCTCTTAGGCTTTTCTTTGTTTCCAGTCTCTGTGGAATACTATTTCAGTTTTTGTTATCTTTAAATATCCTTGTTTTACACTTTTCATGAAAGAGTACTTGGCTGGGCACACAATTCTGCATCAATTGTTTTCTTTTATACACAGAAGGTAATGTCTCATTGTCTTCTTTCATTGGTGCTGTTGGAAGTCTGCTGTCACTTAAAATCTTCCTCTCTTTTTGGTGATTTATCTATTTTATCTGACATCATTTAAGATTTTCTGTTTTTTTATGTTCTGTAATTTTATAAAAGTGTATTTAGACATTAATTTCTTTTATATATCCTAATTTTATTTATATTGTGCTTTTTATGTTTTTACCCCATGTTTTCTGGTACTTTTAAAAATATTGCTATTATTGTCCTTTACTTATTTTTATTTATTTTTTATGTTCCTGAGATTCTATTCTAATGTAGTTTGATCTTTTCATTTTATTCATTTCTCTTAATGTCTCTTTCACATTCTCCATCACTCTTCTATTATTATCTCATAAATACCTTATCTTCTAGCATTTTTTATTATGATGACTACGATTTGAATTTTCGTTTCTGAATTATATTTCATCTGAGGTTTATATTTTTATGTATTTTTTTTACTTTAGTCTTCTTCCTTCATGTTATGAATTTTCCTTGACTATTTGATGGCTACTGGCTGCATATTTATATTAAGACTTGAGTAAATTGGAAGAGAAACAGGGGACATTATGTTTGTTGTCAGAGCTTATGGAAAAATCATCATTACTCTATGGTTTGCTATAGTCTGAAGGTCTGTGTCCCTTAAAATTCACATGTTGGAATCTAAACACCCATGTGTTGGTAGTAAGAGGTGAGGCCTTTGGGGGATGATTGGACCTCATGAATGGGACTAGTTCCCTTTTAAATGAGGCCTAAGGGAACTCAACAGCCCCTTCCACCATATGAGAACACAGCATGAAGACACCATCTATGAGGAAGGAGCCCTCATCATATACCAAACCTGCAGGTCCTCAATCCTGGACTTCCCAGTCTGCAGGACTATGAGAAGTTACTGATAGGCCACTCAATCATCAGTCATTTTGTTATAGCCTCAAACTCTAACTAAGACATAAGGAGAAAGCTCTGTGCTTCAGAATTTGTTGAAATCTCTTGATGGCAGATGGCTCCCTATGTGTGTCTGTGTATATATGATTTTTTTCCTCTTTCCCTAGCCCATTGTGTGTGCTTATTTTAAGCAAGGCTTGGGAGAAGAGAGAATGTGGGTAGATCATTCTGCTATCTTGAATTAAAAGCCTCATGTAAATTTTTAAAAGAAAAAATCTCATCATAGTAATCTCTTCAAACAGGCTACTAATTGTTGCCCATTTTTCATAGAAAAATGACCAGAATAATAGCCTTGGTCTCCAAGGCTGTGAATAGCTTTCTTTTCAGACAAATTTCCAGGCTCAGCTTGAGTCATGCCTCATCTTGCTTTCTGTGCTCCTTGTTTTCTGTCTTCCTTCAGTGCGTTGGTATTCCTCTTGTGTAAGAGATTTGCACATATCTCATATTGTCTCTGTGTGAAAGGTCTTTCCCCTCAAGCCCTGATCCACAACTTCAACCCCATAATAGATAAATCACCCTCTTATGTAGATGACCTCTCAGCATCACACATCTCTTGTATTGATGTGAGTTTTACTTTTGTGTTTGTGCTCATTGGATTGTAAGTGTTGTAATAGAACACTTAAGTGTGATTTTGTACCTTTGCATTCCCCTGTCTCTATTGAATGAATGAGTGCACAGATGGATGAGAGAAGAGTAGTAAGAAGGGGCCTTGGATATTCTATCTCAGCCTGGGTTTGAAGGATTTCTGGAGGTCTGAGTTGAGCCCATTGAGTGATGTTTACCTCAGCTGAGTCTCAAATTCATCTGGGTAGATGTAAGAATAAGTGGTAATTAATGTGGCTTTCAGTGGAAGGATGCTCTGGGGACACCTTATAATGCTTTGCATTTATATATAACTTTATGGTTTAAGTATGTTTTCACACATTGACTGATTTTATCTGCATAACTTTAGGGGCTATTGTGTTGGCTTACTTTAATGACTTGGAATAATACTCACTCGTGTCCTGCAATTAATGGCAGTTTATGATAAAGGATACATTCAGGCATAAGGATACTAGTGTCCTCAGATCCATGGCCAAATATCAGGGAAGAAGGGAACTGCTACTTCTCTGGACCTTTTGGAAACAAGAAATGAGGCCCTGAGGCTCCAGGCTGTGCTGGAGATCTCCTTGTCCTGTGGATCCTTCCGCGCAATTCCCAGGTCCTTACTCTCAGTCCCTGCATGAACTTCTGTGCTGTACAGTTGGTTCTGTGCACAGCAGCTCGTGTCTGTGTGTCCCTCACTTTGTTTTCTGTTATAAAGTATCTTTGTTCCTTCTCTTTATCACATCAATGCTTTTTTGCCCCCAATCTTAGATCAAAATCTCCAAGAGCAAGAAGAAGATGGGTCTTGCAGCAAAACCCTCATGGTAACCAAGTGATGTGGGGGAGTGGACACTATTTTCAGGGACTTCCTGACTGCTGGACAGTGTCCCAGCTGGCCTTCTCCCCTGGCTCCTGGTAGGCAGAGCTCAACCCAATTACCACTTCTCATGGGGACACTTAGCCTCCTTTCCAGTGGTAAGGATGCAACTGAACTCAGTTTCTACTAAGGCTCCTTCATGCTGGGCATCTGGCCTTCCCAAACAGCTGCCACCAACAGCTGGCATCCAAACTCTCCCTACCTGGTGCCCCAGGAGCCCAATTATTCCCAGCTCACAAGACTGTGCTCATGCTTGCCCTATAAAAAGGTAGAACAGCTTGCAGGGGCCGGGGGTGGGGAGCATTCCCTGGAATCCACAGCCACACTGCCTGCCTGCCACAGTGTCTGCATCCAGGATGCCTTCCCACAGGGCCAGCGGAAGTCAGGGTTCTGTGCATGCTCTTGGTAACCCTAGTGGTATGCACTGTGCTTAAATGTCCTAGGTGGGTTTGGTGAATGGGTTGAGTAGTGTCCTCCAAACATTCATGTCCACTTGGTACTTCAGATTATGACATTATTCGAAAATAAAAGTCTTTATAGATTTAATTAAGTAAGGATCTGGAGATGAAATCATCCTGCATTTAGTATGATCCCTGAGTCCAGTGACTGGTGTCCTTATGAAAGAAAAGAGGAAAAGCCCACACAAAGACACAGGCAGGGGAAACCACAGGGAAATGGAGGTGGAACTGGGTGATGTGTTTACAAGCCCAGGGGCCCAAGGATTCCTGGCAGACCAGAGACTAAGGTCATAGGACACGCCTCCCTCAGGTTCTGGAAGGGACTCACGCTGCTACAGCTCAGTTTTGAATTAAATTCTTGTTGTTCTAAGCTATGGCAATTGGCTCTGCCAGTCCCAGGAAATGAATTCATTTGGGTCCCCAGAAGCAGAACCCAAGGGGTGGGTTCTTGTTTGAACAACTGGCTGAAGCCATGGTTGGAGGAGGCCAGTGCAGGGAATTGCTTTGGTCAGGGTCAAGTCCTCAGCTGGGGAGTGGCCTCAGTCTGACCTCACAGGAGGCCTGGGGAGTACGGGTTTTCCAGCAGAATTTGTCCCAGCTCATAGCGAGGGGTCAGCCTGCTATGATGCAGGCCGCCAGGGCAGGGTGAGGGTGGCCTCCAGGGTGAGCTCTGTGGTGAGGTGCAGCCAAGAGCTCCCAGTCTCCAGCACAGCAGCTAGGGAACGAGTGCCCCTCCTCGGTGGCAGAATTCAGTCCCAGGTCACCACTGCTGCCTCCACATTAGTGACCCTGTCTTCATGCAGACCCCGGGAGGCTGCAGCGCTCCTCACAGGCCCTGAGGTGTACAAGCGGCAACCACCAGAGGATGCGCTTTGCCTGAGTGATACCCACAGATGTGCACGTGGGACGATCGAGGGAGGAGCAGGGATTTGACTGCAGATGCCCACTGAGCCGAGGCCGAGGTGGGGGGCTCTTGCTGAGGGGCTCAGGCAGCTCAGGATGCTGAGTGAGCCGCACACAGCCATGAACTGGGCGCAGAGTTGAAATGCCTGTGAGAGAGGAAAACCATGGCAACGTTACTAGCAAAACATTTAGGAACAAACTAGGAATTTAATTCGTGTTGACACAACCGAATATTTTATCAATCTTTATTGTGAAATTCGGTGCCAGCTCCCATAGCTTATTTATCAGCATGTTCAGCAAAAGGGGATATTTTCCATGGCCTCTTACCCCTCAACCAATCCCATTTTACGAAATTATAAAAGATATTCCCATAAAGATCACATCATAAACTCCTGTCTCCTCTCTTTCCCTTTCCATTGTGCACAACACATACATTTCCCTGGAAGGAAAACATGCGTGGAAAATTAAATTAACTGGCTACTTTAGGTTGTGTTCCCAGTGTACCTACTTAGAATGCCTTTCCAAGTCAAAAACAGGTTTCGAGGCAGTAACAATAGCATCGCAAATCAAACAAATTGGTTTCTGAGTTTTACCTAAAGTAATTGAGGATAAAAAATGTATGGTTCCAGCTTTCCCTCTATTCTTCATGGCTTCCCAGCCTGAGCTTGGTTTACTGGAGACATGGTGGAGGGAAAGGAGCCTGAGGGGTGGAGAAAGCAGGGGTCGCCAGCTGTGGCTTTTGTTAACCTGCTGAGTGCTCCTGGAGGGAACGGGGCCAGACTGGTGTAGAGAGAGGAGTCCTCCACAGTCCTGGGCCCCAGAATGCCCTGAGGCACATTTTCAGTAAGTTCTACCTCCAAAACTCCATGTTTTGGAAGAAATTGAGCAGGTGGACTTTCTGTGTCATGGCCTTTGTTTCTGGTCTGCAGTGTTCCTCCTGCTGGTCCCTTCCTCATGGGACACGCAGCCCTGAGCCTGCTCAGTGAAGACAACTGGCATCCAAGCTCCCCAGTTCTGTACTGGTGAAGAGCCCTCGGTCGCTCTGCTGCTGGACTGGTGGCTTGAGTCCTCGCCTCCAGCCCACACCTGTTAGGCCTGCTCCAGGTCACTGCATCTGCAGTTGAGACTGCAGGCCCAGGCAGGCGTCCTCTGGAGTGGCCAGCATGGGAGCCCGAGTGCCCTGCCAAGCCCCAAGCTGCCACAGCTTACTGCCTTCCCCATGGCTGCTTCCTTCCTTAGGTTTAGATGTGCTAAACCTGCTGAGAGTTTCCATCAGGAAAACCTGCCAGAGTCCTCACGGCTCTGGCTCTTTCTTTCTGGTAACTACTAAAAAGTATTCCTAACCAGGTTATGTATGGGTAGAGGGTTTGAAGCGTTATCGCTCTTCTTACCAGCTGTGGGGGTTGGCTGCCCATCTAACCTTCTCACGCCTCAGCCTCCTCATCTAGGAAGTGGGTTAATAACAGCATCTGCCTCTTGCTGGGTGTTGTGAGAACAAAGTGATTTTGGTGCACACAGAGATTTTGGAGTAGTGTCCGGCCGGTTGTGGGTGTTGAATGTTACCTTCTTGATATCCTTAGCTAAAAGATGCAAAGGTCACGGGGCCCTGCGTGACTATAGCAGTGACTTGGACAGCATTGATTGATTTCATGGAGAAGTTCGGGCAGTTATTGCTATGGGTATGTGCACAGATGGTCAGTTTTCCATGGTCCGAGATGTGGATGGAGTGGTCTGTGTCTGCATTTGCCAGCACCCTGGGCCTTAGAGTTGAAATATGAAAGCCAAATTTAAAATCAGTTCCCCACTTTTGGATACTGTGATTCTAATCTGCCTGCAGAGGGGGAAGGTGTTAGAAGAGTTTGAGCACTGATTCTAAATTTGGTTTTCATGTTACAATAAAAATGAGAAACTGAACAAAAATGGAAGGAAATGAGTCTTTTAAGAAATATTAAAGGCGACTTCCTGTTTTGTCTGGGGAAGAATGAAGACCAGTTATGTAATACCTTCCTTGTGTTTTGAGGAAGACGGTGGGTATGATTTTGAGGATGTTCCTTGGCTCTCCTTGGGGAAGAGCTCAGTGTCACAGTGATGATCCTGAAGGGCTGTCAAGCCGACTTGATTCAGGATGATGGAGATGGTTGTAGGGACCAAGCAAGGAATGAGGTTTTCCAGAAGGGGAGAGAGATCAAGCTCCACTCTGAGTACAAGAAACACAAATGGGGTGCTACAGTGGCAGGGCAGGGTGGGGCCCAGTACATGGAAACACTAACAGGAAACAGCAGAGGCGAGGGGAATTCTGGATAGAGTGACCTAACAAGATTCTTGCTGTAGGCAGACCAGGGTGACCAGACATTCCCTGGGGATGCTGGAGGTTGAGGAACCTAGTTGGGTATCCAGCAAGATTAGAGATGATCTTGGGGTGGGGAGGTGGAGGGACCAGAGCCAACACCTAGGGTGATCAGATATCAAGGGGGGCTACAGTGATTCCAGTGGCTTGCATTCAGGAATTTCTGTAGGACTCCTGTGGTGATGGCATTAGGATGCTGGCCACATGTACCTGTGTGCACCAGAAAGCCCAGAATGCCCACCCTTCTGCCCTGTGGACTTAAATGTAGCACAACAGGCCATTTGAGTAGCTGAAGTCACCCATGAGCTTCCCTCCAGACTCCCCATTCCACAAGAAGAACATGGAGGCCAAGCATCTCTGTGCTTTGTCCTGTCTTCTAGAACACATAGCTCAGAAAATTCAAACTATTTAGACTTTATGGAGGAGCAAGTCATTTATAACAGCGACTAAACTTGCTCCCAGGGGGTTTGTCCCTGCTCATGGCCATCTAGAGCCTTGGAGGAGAGAGCAGAGGCAGAGTAGGGGCCTAGGTAAACCTCTAGGGTCAAGGCTGCAGTGGGTTATTTTGAACGGACATCCCCTAACCACGTTCTAGAGGTGTGTCTGATTTTTTAGTCCCCACCAGCCTTTGCCCTGACATCAAGGAGGTCTTTAGCCACCGCATCCCACACCAGTCCTTTCCATAGCCTCCCCTCCAGGCCTGACTTCTTGATAAAGTAGGAGTGGCTCCCTCTCTTCCTCCCTGGGTCCCTCTGTGCCCTAAGTCCAGCCACAGCCCAGTGCCAAGCTTCTGCTCCCAGCCACTGCTGACTCTTTTTTTTTTTTTTGGTACCAGGGATTGAACTCAGGGGCACTCGACCACTGAGCCACATCCCCAGCCCTATTTTGTGTTTTATGTAGAGACAGGGTCTCACTGAGTTGCTTAGTGCCTCGCCGTTGCTGAGGCTGGCTTTGAACTCGCAATCCTCCTGTCTCGGCCTCTCTAAGTGCTGGGATTACAGGCATGTGCCACCGCGCCTAGCTCATTGCTGGTTTTGGTTTCTACTTTCCAGGTTTAATCACCAGCTCCTTAGGAAGCTGGCTTTTAACATTCCAGTATTTCCAGATTAGGCGATCCATGGCAAAAGGGCATGACAGGGTGCTCGCTGGCCCTCCAGACCACGTGGAAGTCCATCTGTGCTAGGTAGGTGTAGACTCGGTCTGGGTTTATTCATTATACCAGTAGCGTGGCTGGCCCTGTGCTTGTCTTGCTAGTTTTCCCCTGCAGGTCTCTCTGGGAGGGAACATGAAGGTTCCCATTCACAAAAGACAAAGTACAACTACAGCGAGCTTGGGAAAGATGATGGCGTGAAATCACTTAGAAACTTGCACAAGAATTCAGGGCAAATAGATGTATTGATGCTATTAGAATGATCACACTGAAGTCCTCAAGCAGCTGTCATCATAAAATAATGCGGCAGGTGGGTGGGCACGTCACCACAGTGGCTCAGAGCCATGGGGGTCCAATCTGGGGTGCACTGTGGGCCTGCGGCAACCTTGTTTCCTTTGGTGAAGTCACAGCTTATGCTACAATGATTTCCAGAAATATACTTTTTCAGTACTTGCTTCTATTAGTCAATATCAAAGTGTTTTATAAGTGTCTAGTTTTCTACTTAATCACATTTTCTATTATTCTTGAGATTTTTGGTCCTGTCACCGAACCTATTCACATGTATGAAGAATAAAATGCTATATATCCTTTAGTGATCACACAAATGTACACACACACACACACACACACACAGAATGACAAGACTTGTACCAAGGACCGTAATTGGCAAAACTGGCCCTGTCAAATCCCTGTGGGTTATGCTTCTCAAAGATCCCAAATGTCACAGGAGACACCATCAGCAGGACTGGCAGTTCATCCTGTCAATTAGCTGTGATGCCCAGGACTGAACACAAGCAAGGCTGCAGTTAATGGCAAGGGATCACTTCTCTCTGCCACTTAGTTGGAGCTGGTCTGAGGTGCTTCTGTCCTGTGGCTTCTGCTCCTGATACCACCAAGGCTGGTGCTGTAAAGTCCTTTCTAAACCACATCCAGTGGGCACACTGTGCCTTCTGCCCCCACTCTGGCTGCGGCAGCTTACATATATATATATATGTCCCTGAGAGGTCAGCTTCTCAGGCTGAGGAAGAAGAGAGGCCCCAGGCAGCGGGCAGGAGTACCGATGTCCCTTAGTCGGGCAGCCGGAGCTTGTCCACACTGGTATTATGCTGGACCACGTGCTTTTCTCAAAGGGATCTGGACCAAGGTGATAGCCAGGGTCTCTCAGTGCCCTGTTTCTGCCCATCCTGTTCAGGTGACCCATTCCATCCCCCTAATTCAGGCTGAGGAGCTGCTCACGTGCACATCTGATGAGATGACAACTGAGGTCACCTACTTGTACTAGTAGAGAAAGGCATGTTGCTTTTCTTAGAGGAAAATTATTTAAGGTTTTTATTTTTCTGCACGCACCCCTTCCCCAGGGCTGCCAGCAGGTTTTAGTCAACAGGAAGTGTCTCTGGGCCCCCCCTTCCTTTTTCCCCAGGGGCATGTTCCTGAGACCCCTGCTCCTCACTGTTCCCACTCAAGCACCTTTCCTTGTACAACAAAGAGCCACAAAATGAAAATGGATGTTTGCTGCGGCCGTTTTGTTATTTTTGAAAATCACTGATGGCGATAGAAACTGGTCATTGCACTTCAGCCAGGTTTGGGGGACTGTTTTGATGCCCCACCTACCAGCAATCAATGTCTTGCAGTAAAAATCCTACGGGAAAATAATTTCAAATGACCTACTTCATAAATGACATCACGCCTCAGTGTAACATTCAGAATTGGCAGAGTCTACCAACGTTACAGTTTATTAGTTGTCACCTTCTGTTAGGTTTAAGAAGGTCACAAATCAGTGAAGCTGTGACCTGCATGCATGTAGTTCTTTGACATATGTAAGTTATGTACAAATGCAAATGAAATCAGGCAGCTGTATTTTATATTTTTGTCTATGGGGGCAGTGGGGAGAATTTCAACTTACTTTGCAATTTGGTCCTAACAGTTCATTATTTTTAATGAGTAGTCTTCCTATCAGTGGAACTTTCCCACTATAGATTTAATTAGTCTTTCTCCCCCCACCCCCATTTTGCTAGTTGACAGAGCTGGGAGGAGGGAAACCGCGGCAATTTGAAACCTTGTTAGAAATTTATGAAGTGCTAAAATGTTTTATTCCCAGAGGCCGGCTTGCCAGCTGTCACCGCACGCACAGGCCGCCTGCCTCTGGGAGGCCAGGGAGCGAGCCGGGTGGGGTAAATGATGCTCTGGATAATTAGCACGGGGGAGAGGCAAGTTCATCAGCTCCCCTGCAATTGACCAGCGGTGTGTAAGATGAGAAATGAGGCGGATCTGGAGACAGCAGCAGCCGCTGAGGAGATGGAAGTCATCCGCTCTGTAATGAGGGCACAGCGGGCCTGCCAGGTCAGCTTGGGCATGGAAATTAAAACAAACAAATAAACACACACCTATTTTATGGGTGCCCTCTATTGGATAATTGGCATCTTTCCAGGAGAATGCCCCTGAACTAATTCATTCTGGAGCAAATGCTTTTGCACAAATCTTGTAAGGTGTCAAGGATGGGCTCATCAGGGAGCCCGTCCTACCTGCCAGGATCCTTCCCGTGGCTTCTCCCATGCCTCAGGTTCCTCCTAAAGAGGACAAAGTGGGGTTTTGGTGGTTGTTTTGGTGTGGCTTATATTTTAATGTTTTTTTGGACGAGTGGCAGGGGGAGGGCAAGAGTGTCCCCAGGTCCCCCACAAAGCTCACTTCTCTTGAGCTGTGTGTTCTGACTGGAAATAGGAACAGGTCATCCAGGATGGGAAATGCTGGGGCACAGGCCCTGAGTGGAACTGTCTTAGTCCTGGGATCCCCTGAAGAGACTGGCCTGGCCTTTCATCACCCCAGAAAGCAGCTGGCTGCAAACGCTGAGCTGGGCTCATGCACACGATCGGTGGAGAAGGACGGGCCACCACAGTGAGGCACTCAGTTCTGTGCCACGCCTGCCGTACCTGTCAGTTCTGGCTCTGTGTGTGTGTTCCTTCTTCCAGCCCCTCTCCCTGTGCCCATGAGAATGTCTGTCTAATGTCCTAGGCCAGTAAGAACACAGTGACCCAGCTTGGGGGACTTGAAGTGAGACAGAGAGTTTTTGGGTCACAGTTCTGGAGGCCAGAAGTCCAAAAGTAGAACACTGGGGTGTCAGCAAGTCAGCTCCTCTGAGGCCTCCAGGGAGGATGGGTCCCAGGTCTGTGCCACCCAGCCTCTGCCTGCTCCCTATGTGACTGTATCTGCACCTCTGGATCTTTGTCCAGATTTTCCTCTTCTACAGAGGGCCCCAGTCACCAAATAAGCCTCAGCATGATGGAGCATGATCTCAGTCTTAGTTGTTTTATGTACAACAGCTTGATTTTCCTTTCCCAGGAACTGAGGATTAGGACTCAAACCTCTCTTTTCGAGGGACACAGTTCTGTCCCCTCTAGTCTGAAGCAGCGGCCAGGCTGTGTGGAGGGGCAGTCTGAGGAGGGCGGTGGAGCAGGTAAGGCTGCAAAGTTGGGGCTGATTCATAGCAGATCTCCAGTGCCAGGCCAGGGCCAGATGGCGGGATCACAGCAGAGTTCCTGAGAGCTGTGTCAGGTGTTTATTATCGTGGAACAAACCATACCAAGTCTTCGGGCCTAACACAGTAGATGTTTGTAATTTCTTAGGATTCATTGTATTAGTCAGGCAGTTCTAGATGGTCAGGCTATGTGGGGAGATGGATTCCTGTGTCTCGGCTTCAGTTGGGACAACTGGGCCTTGATGTGTGTCCTTTCCTTTCAGTGTGCCGCCCAGGCTGGTCCACATTTCTAGGCCCACAGTCTGGTGAGCCCAACACACCACCACTCTCCGTACTCTGCTCGCATGGTGTCTGCCAGTGTCCCATTGGTCAAAGCAAGTCACAAACCCAGCTTTGAGGAAAGGGGAAGTTGATTCAGCACTGCATGGAGTGGGCGAGGGGCAAGGCACTTGCAAAGACCTTGCATGGAGCGACAGGAGAATTTATTGCAGCTTATTGCAATTTGTTGCATATAATCTACCATAGAAGTTGAGTGGCATCGTCTTGTCTGTGTGTAAGCATAAAATATCTGCACATTACCACTTGATTGGTAGTGTTCCCACCAGACTGAGCTGTGGAATATCCAGAGATTAATCACACAGGCTTGGGAGCTACATCCCCTGGGTCGCAATTCTAGCTCCAAGACACACAAACTGTATGATCATTAGCCAATCTTTCAGTGTCTCAGTTTCTTCCTTTATGAAATGAGAATGCTGATACCCTCTTCCTAGGGCTATGAGTAGTCGGATTAAACCAGTTTAGATATGAAGTATTTAGCACATTGACTTGCACAGAGAAATGGCTAAATAAATATTGTCTTTTAATTAATATCTCCTCTTGCTCTTCAATGTCCACACCAGCCAAGGTGCATGCTGGTCATGCAGGGACTCTGGGCTCCCTCAGCCTCCTCACCTAGGCCAGGGGTTGGGGGAGCTACCCCAGCCCTGCCTGTGGCTGTATCCTTTGCTTTCACCACTTGGGCTTTGGTTTCTTGGGGTGGAGCTCTCCCTTCTCCTCAGCCTCCCCTGCGACCTGGGCAGTTTCAGCTCAAACCGCCCCACCCTCAAAGCTCAGATCCTGCTCCAGATCCTGTGAGTTCCAGAGCCTCGTCTGCTCCTACCCATCTCTGTGCTCCCTGTGCAGGGCATCTTCCTTTCTCAGCCACACCGCGGGAGCTGCGTCCTGGCGCATGCCCTTGGCTTCACACTTTATCTTGGGGCAGGACTTCCTTCTCAGATCTCCGAATTTTGCTGACCCTTGGTACAGAAGAATTTGGGAATTTAGGTGCTTTCCTCCTGTTCATCACTCCCTAAAGTCCAGGAAGCACCTCAGACACTCAGAACTGAGCCACCGCCTTTCTGGGCTGTTTCTTCTGGAATGGGGGCTGCTGTGCACTTGATGTTGGAGGAGTCACAAGGCAACACGTGGCTTCATGGCAGGTGCAAGCTGATCCTCTGTGTCCTTTCTACCTGCTGGCAGCTGGGTGAGTTCCCTGCCTGCAGCAGCACAGCCTTACCTGAAGACTCCTGGGCAGATGCAATGCTTGGCATTGGCCTCTGAGGGCAGTCTTCACCAGTGACCACTGGAGTTAGTACTGTGGACCTGCACCAAGAGGCCTCCAGGCAGGAAACTTGGTCAGGCTTCCTCCCTGGCTCCCAGTGGCCCCTGAGAGACAGGCGTTGCTTTCTTGTGAGCATGCCCTTTCGTGGCTTTCTTCCTTTTCCTGTTTACCTGTGTCTCCCATCTCTGCTGGTTGAAGCCACCTCTTACGTAGATTTCCTTCCAATCCCCTGGGCCTTCTTCTGGGGAACCCAAAGGTAGGTAGATTTGGTGTCAGGCCTTCTGCTCCTGTTGTTCTTGCATGTGATCCAAGGAAAGAGCCGGCAGTGGAGAGAGATGGTGGTCCCGGAGGGTCCTGGGAGGGGAACCAAGGCAGGGGTTGACAGGTGGGAGAACGTGGATGGCGGCAGGTCTGGTCTGCAGAAGCAGCCGGATGGGCCTGCGTGCAGTGCCTGGTGTGCAGTCTGCGCCGACGTCAGTCCCGCCACCTGAGGGTGAGCTCGGGCGGGGGCTGGTCTCCTGCAAGAACAGGCTGGCACTGTTCCTCTCCATTTTTGTCCTTGCCACATTCATAGATCCACGCCTATAGCAACAGAAAGAAATGCGGTGCCCCTGCCTGCCTGCTGCGGTTTGCAGATGAGAGTGTGAACAGTGGAGCGGGGAAGGGGCCCGAGGTCACAGCGCTCGCCAGCTGCACCGACGATCCCGACCAGGACTGGGGCCCGCTCTTCTCCAGTGCCACCGGGCTTGTGTCTGTCTTGGTTCATTTGAAGCTTCCTCTGTGTTTTATGGGGCTCTCCTGGTTGTCCTTTTAATGCATGTTAGGTGTGTGAGCCCATCAGGCTGATGCATAACACATTTTCCACAGTAGAAAAGGGAGTAAATAGGACGGCGAAGATGACCCGGGCATCATAAGGCTGCTGAAAGCAATCACTACCATTAGTGTTGATGCTACCTCAGGCTACTCTGGTAGAGTGTGCAGCTAGCTATCCAGTGAGTTTGTAAATGGATTGGTACACGTCTTGACCAATGCATGGGGTTTAAATTTCATGTAACATTGGTCTAAAGGTGCGTTGTTTACCCTTTGATTATGTGTCTTGCTTCATCTTTAAATGGGAATTTCCTCCCACCTCCCCAATAGAAGACGTTTTCATTTATCTTCTGATTTCCTAAATTGATTGGTGGGTTTTTTAGTTCCATGATCTTCACGAAATCATTTTGGTTCTTTCTGTAGCTTTAAGGGTTTCTGTTCGGTGTGACCACATTAGATTAGGCATGCTCAACCAGCTTTCCCATGGAATGGGGTCATTCTCTGGGAGGTAACAAGTCCGGGAATAGACCTCCTCACACCTAACTGGACAAGTCCTCGCGGATTCTCTCTCCCAACATATGTGAAAGAGATAAAGCAACATGTTCATCAAGCACCTCCCGCATATCCAGGGCACAGCGAGACGGTGTCCAAGACGGAGGCGCCCTGCTCAGGAGCAGAGGCTGCCAGCCGGTTCCCCTCCGCTGGCTTCACAATGGAGGCTGAAGGCTGTTCCTGGAGGTCCTGGTCCCGGCTACCCCACAAGCTGTCAGAGATGTGGGACCACATCGTCTTCTGTTCTGGATGCCTACTTCATTCATGTATTCAACAAATATTTGCAGAGTATCTGTATGTGATGCTCATGGATAGACTAGTGAACAGACTTCCCTGTTGCTCCCTCTCTCTCTAGTTTCCTTCCTTTTTTTTTTTTTTTTGCCCCTGCTTGGGCTTTACTCACCTTTGGATTTCTGC
Organism: Geosciurus inauris; assembly: GCA_004024805.1. Taxonomy (NCBI): domain Eukaryota; kingdom Metazoa; phylum Chordata; class Mammalia; order Rodentia; family Sciuridae; genus Geosciurus; species Geosciurus inauris. The sequence goes on from PVHX01007596.1 coordinate 81,786, forward strand.
TTCTCACCCAGTTTGGTAACAGCAGTTTTAAAAACCACGCCGTGTTTTCTCCCACACCTCACATCTTGGTGCTCTTGGCGACTCTCCAGCTGTCATGCGCCCCCGCGCTGTATTCCGAAGGAACAGCAGCTGTGCAGCCTCAGCCTGGGGGTGCAGTTTTCGGCTGCAGGAAGTGGCTCTCCCAGAGGCCTCCTCTCCAGGCCGGAGGGCCTGCGCTCAGGCAGCAGGAGTGCTGGGCTGGCTTCTGAGACCAGCAGTCTGGCAGCAGGGTGCATGTGCCCATTCCATTCATGGCAGAATCCCAGGGAGCCTGCTGTCCTTCCTGGGCACAGAGTTCCTGCTGCTGCCTGCTGCCCATGGTTTAGGTAACAAACCTACACTAATTACTCTTCCTCCTTACTAGGCACAAACTGCTGTCACAATGGGAAAGCAGACACAGCCTTCACTGTTCCCAACATGGCTGTCCTTGGAAGTCAGTCTATCCGGTGACGGTTGGTTGCCACCCAGGTGCTCTGTGGAGCCAGCTAGCAGCATGGTTTTGTGCACAGTGAGTTGGTGGCACAGCACAGGGGTACTGGGCAGCCGAGGAGGAGACAGGCCATTTATTTCGTGGGATATTTGATTCCAAACAGGTGCTGCAGCCTGCCGTGCTTGAGTGATTATTTTTTGTCTTTTAAAAATGCAGCAGAGAAACATGTCACAGTAACAAAATGTAAGTGTGCATAGACTCACCTAAGTTAAGAAACTGGAATGTCCTTGAACAGTGCCCAGCTCCTGCCAGGCTCCTGCCCCACCCTGCCCCGCCCTGCCCCTACTCATGAAGTCCTGGCAGTCCATCCTCAGGTTGCTCCAGAGTCAGGCCACCGATGTCCACAGTCCTGAGTAATCTGTGCTGAGACGTGCATGGCCTTGAACTCCACGTTGTTGGGATCACAGAGCGGAGTTCTGGGGCTAGCCTCTCCCTCCTCGACGTTGTTGCTTTACCCACGACAACGTGTGTAATCTGATCATCCAGTTTACAAATAATTTGGAGGGCAAACACTGTGCCTCGCTTGGGTGCTGGGTGCTGGGGAAGCAGCGAACAGTGCTGGGGGGTAGGGAGCTGGGAGCAAGGTGCACGGAGGTGGCCGTGAGAACCAGGTTGGTGAATTGGGGCCTGCGGCAGCCGCAGAAAACAGCGGGGAGCTGTGGTGTTTCAGGGAGGCCAGGGTGACTTGCTGAGGAGGGGACATCTGAGTGGACCCTGAAGGAGGTGAGGGGCAGGGTCCTGGGGCTGCAGGAGCGGGAGGAGAGGAGCTGTCCTGGAAGGGTAGCAGGGAGGTGCCTGGGAAGAAATGAAGCCGAGAGGACTGGCCTGGAAGCCACCAGGGGCTTTGGAGAGCCGTGGCAATTGTCCCACTCTCGTTTAACAAGATTTCTCTGACTGCCTGTTGACAGCAGACCTAGAGGGGGAGGGCACGGGATCAGGGGCCTGGGTAGGAGGCCCCTGATTGCCATTGTGCCAATGAGAGCAAGTGGAAGCCAGGAAGGGTGGCCGTCTGCTAGGAGCGTCACAGGGCTGAGTGTTCAGTTTCTGATGAGGTCGCATAAAGAGTGGCACTTTGAGGACAGTGGCCTGAGCAATTAGGATGGCTGAGGTGCTCCTTGTTGAGGCGGAGAACAGAGGAGAGAGGTGAGCAGGAAGGGAGGGGATAGTAGAGGCTCGGAGTGTGTTCCGTTCCGGGTGCCAGTTCAGCCACCAGGTGCAGTTGTGAGGCTGCTCCTCGGGACTGAGTTCCAGGTGCTTCAGCATTTAGAAATCAGGAAGGAAAAGCCAGAGACTGGGCTTGGAGGGGGCGGCAAGAAGCTTCCTGCCAAATGCTGAGCATGCAAGGTTGGTTTCACCTCTTTGTTTGTTTTGGTAGCAGGGATTGAATCCAGGGGGCGCTTAACCACTGAGCCACATCCGTAGTCCTTTTATTTTATATTTTGAGATAGGGTCTTGCTGAGTTGCTCAGGGCCTTGCTAAGTTGCTGAGGCTGGCTTTGAACTTGCATTCCTCCTGACTCTGCCTCCTGTAACTGGGATCACAGGCATACACCACCACGCCCAGCTTGACTCCATCTCTTACCAGCTCTGTGCCTCAGTGTCCTTAGCTATGAGGCTGCGATGACGAATGTGGCTCCTCTAATGTAGAGTAGGGTTGCCATCTGTGAAGTCCTCCTGGAAGGCTGCCTGCCACAGGTGAGTCACACACAAGACTGAGCTGTGATGGCCATTTTTTATTGCACTTGCCTTGAATCTACTGATCAGTAGATTAGATTATAGGAGATTTGACTTTTATATTATCAAAGGGTAAAGGCAAATCTTAAGGGATGATAGGGGAGTGCATCAGATCAAGGACCTGTGGGAGATCCTGAGACATTTTGACCAGATATAAACATGACATCAGAGTAACTCTCCTGTGTCACTAAATAATTTTCTTTGTAAAAAATTGTGGATTTTTTTCTATAATCTTGGATTTTTTTTAAAAAATCAGTTGAGGTTTTCTCTTCCAGTATGAGCAAATTCTCACGGCACTGTTGGGGGATGTGGAATTCAACAAGTCTAGCAGGTTAACCTCTTGAATGATGTCAGAGTGGGGAACAAGATCAGAGAAATATCATTTGTGGAGAAAATTCTCTTGTTTTCTGAAACCTTGTAAAGACCTATTTGTTTCAAGCCCCAAATGAGATAAAAGGCGGTTACTGTGGGAAACATCTACTCAGATGTAGCAAAATTGTTATCAGGAGTTGGTGATGCAGAGATAAATGTTTTGGGCAAGGTGAAACTGGGCAGGAAGCCTCTCCTCATGTCACCAGGTTAACATCTGTGGGAAGGTGTCTGTGGGTCACTGTGACATTCACGTGTGGATGGGCTGTGACTGGCTAATCCACGTCAATACCATCAGTTGCCTGGCCCTTCAAAAGTGGTTGCTTCAGCTACTCACTTTTAGGCCAAGAAAATCATTAAATGATAACTTGCTATGCTCCAGTAAGAGCAGAATTTCAGAACGCAATGCAAAAGCCTTCTTCAGGGACAGTCTTAATCCTTTAGCAGAAAATCTTCTCTAGAAACTGTGCTTTTGGGTCAACAGGCGTCTGACTGTTGCTTAGCAGGTGGGCAAGGTGGGGCACAGTGCTTAGTTTTGTGATTTTATTCCCTCCTGTGTAAAGTGGAAGTGTTGACATTTTCATAACCATGGCGATGACATTGGTGACAGTGATGATGACAGTGGTGACTGCAGTCATGGTGCTGGAGGTGATGGGGCATCTTTCTTCATTGCTCTTCTGAGCACACAGCACAGAGCCTGGCCCATTGAAGGGCTCACCGAATCTCACTTCCCTTCCCTTCTCTCCCAAACCTCCATTCTGTTCTTCTGGATTTCCTTTTGGGGTACGCACATGTGTATCGGCTTTGTAATGCTGTTGTAACAAATTGGCATGAATTTGGTGACTTAAAACAACATACGTGTTTTCTTCTAGTGCTGGAGGTCAGAGGTCCAAAGTCAGTTTCACTGGACACAAATCTGTGTCATAAGGGCCGTGTTCCCACTAGAGGCTGGAGGACAGGATCAGTGTTCTTGCATTATTCAGCTCTGGAGCTGCATTTCTTCTATCCCCTGACTCCTGGCCCCTTCCTCCATCTTCACACAAATTCAGTGAAGTTGCAGGATAAAAAAAAAATGAACATACAAAAAGTTGGTTGCATTCCTCTACACAATGAACTGAGAAAGAACTTAGGCAAACAACCCCATTCATAATAGCACCAAAACCAACAAAATAAATATAGGAAGACACTTAACAAATGGGAGGAAAGATTTGCATACTGAAAACTACAAAACTTTGAAAAGGTACATGAAAGAAGTCACAAGCAAAAAGAAGGGCATTCTGTGTTCATGGACTGGAAGACAGCATTGTTAAAATGTCCACACCACCCCAAACAGTCTAGGTATCCAGAGAAACCCCTCTTGATATGGTTTGATTGTGGCCCTTTCAAAATTCAGATGCCAAAACTTGATGCCAATATGCTGGTATTAAGGGGTGGACTAAGCCCTTACCGAGAGACTTCATGTCTTCCTCCACCAGGTGAGAACGTGCTTTCCTGCTCCAGAGCAGCAGCTGCCACGAAACACCATCTGCCATGCAGACAGCAGCCCTCAGACTCATGTGGAACCACCTGGGATCGAATAACCACATCAGTCTTGAGAGCACAAAGTTGGAGATCTCACACTTTCTGATTGCAAAATATGTTACGAAGCTACAGTAGTGAAAACAGCACATTACTGTCACAGAGACAAGCTGACGGGCCAGGGAGCTGAATGGAGAGCTCAGAAATAAACCCACATACACATGGTCAGCTGGTCTTTCCAAGGGCACCAGGAATGCACAATGGAGACAGTGTCTTTGACAATGGTGTTGGGAAAACTGAACAGCCACATGGAAAAACTAACAGAATTGGACCCATGTCTTACACCAAGTGCAAAAAGCAGCTCATAATGTAGTAAAGACGTAAATGTAGGACCTGAAGATCTAAGACTCCTAGAAGAAACCGAGGGGGAGAGCCTCATGACAAGTTCATGGCAGTCCATAGATAAGGCGCCAAAGGCTCAAGTAAGAAAGGCTGAGCCAGACAAGTGGGGCTGTGCTAACATGCAAGCACCTCAGATGGGACAGTCCATGACGAGAGAAAGAAGACACACTCAGCAGTGTCGTCGTCCAAAGAAGTCCCTTGTTCAGGAGTAGCCCTGGTGGTCGCCAGTGAAACAACAGGAAAGCAGCACAGTGTTCTTTCCCCTGTTGTGACTTCTGTGAAGCCATTGGCAATGCCAGCAGTAGAATCTAAAGCTGCTTGGAGGTTGGATATTGTATGTCCCAAGGTGTCAAGATCCTGTTGGGCTTTAGCCTCAAGTGCTGCATGTGACTGTACAGAGATGTGCTGGGTGCCCGCCACAGTGCAAAGTGTACAACTTGTGCAGTTGTGAATGGCTGGCTTTTTCTGCTACCCACCCAATGAGGAACTTTAGAACTGGAGCCTCTGTCTGTCCTATGACCACTCATTACAACTGTTTTTAGAAGTATCCCAGGGGAATCTACTGGTTTATTCAAACCATGGTAAGTTCTGATTCCAGAGGTCTGGGGTTGGAGACTGATGCTCTCCCGAGGAAGGCTGGTGCTCAGTCTGGGCGCCATGTTTTGAGCAGCAGTGCTCTCTGGAATGTGGTAGAGAAGCTGGCCCCTTAGAATGCAGAGGGGCCAAAGGGCAGAATCATTCTGCAGAATCGTTCTGGAAGGGAATGAGCATGCGTGTTTATGTGAATGGAAAAAACATTAAGCACTCATTCTGTGCATTGTAGTTATGTGATATCCTTCCTTCTGACTGACACCTTCCAGCTGCAGTATTTTTAATCTTCAGGTTTTTAGCTAACAAACTAGAAAACCAGGCAGGTACATCATGTGGCTGAAGCCACCCTGGGTCTCTTCCATGCGTCATGGCGCTTATCTTTTGCTCCAGGGGAAACAGAGACCCTTTCCACTAATTCCCATTCATCTTTTCTCCTTTTCTGATCATTGCTTCTTGGACTGTAGGATCAGGGTCTACATCTGTTCTACGACTACACCTTGTGGAGTCAATCACAACTGTTTTTAGAAGTATCACTTGTGAATCTACAGGATTATTAGGCGATTTGGACTATAGGCAACTCTTCTGTAAAAGCACCCTTGGGGCTGCTATTCTGCTCTCCCCCACTAAGTTTTATGTTAGGGGAACAGCCTTTGCCCTCCCGTGTGGCACACACATCCTTGGGAGACTACAAGATGGGGACCCTAGACCCACATTGAGATCTGCTGCTGGGCATCATTCCAAACTTGGTTTGCTTTGATGAGGACCTTAACAAATTACAGAAGACGTGTGCAGGGCCATCACCCCCGTGTTGACATAGAACCTGTGCACAGTCTCCCTACTGCATATTTAGAAGCATCTTTAGATTACTTATAATACCTAACACAATGCAAGTGCTACGTAAATCAGGGTAATACTGTATTGTTTAGAGAACAATGATGAGAAAACACACTTTGCATCTTCAGTACAGGCACGATTTTTTCCCCCAGTGTTTTCTGATCTTCAGTTGGTCAACTCCATGGATGTGGCCTGTAGACATGGAGAGCTGAATGTAGTCGCCCTATGCTTACCCTCCCCATCTTTCTGAGTCCTCTTCTCACCCCAGCATCCTGCCATCTGGAAGTCGATGGTCCTAGGTCTGTCTTGCTTGGGTCAAACACTTGACTCCATCCAGATGGATCCAAAACTTCCCTTCCACCTGCTCCATCCAAACTGAAATTGTGCCTTCTTAAAACACACAGCAGCACTCGACAAATGCAGAAAATTATATGATTAAAGCAATTTGCACTCAAATGTAAATGAGGCCTGATGCTCTGAACATCTTGAATTTTAAAGAGGAGCTTATTATTCCCAGTGGCTCTTATGTGTGGGAAACACATGGAGGGAGGGGCGCCTGTGGTCAGCAAATGCTCAGGATGGTTTCCAGACTTCCCCACAGGGCTGTCCTGAGTCTGGCCACAGGGACTACGCACACGGCTTCAGGTCCTGGCCACACAGCCTGTGTCCTCACCTCCCTTTGCCTGGCTTGCAAGGAGGCTGCATCCAGCATGTCATACTTGGCTGGCGAGGCTCAGAGCTAAGTGCAAGGACAGGGAGCTTCCCATCTCAATCTGGGAATGTACTTAACATGGTGTTTCCTCCTCTCGGGAGTCGTGTGTCAGAATCTACAGTGTGTTCTGGCAGCTCTCTAGTAGTCGCTTTAAAAGGCCACACAGTGGCTTCCTCCGCCCACATGTGGGTGTGGTTGTGCACTGCTGGGCAAAGAGCTGGCTTGTGGAGCTCTTGGCTGGAATGTCGGCAAGAAGCAGCCTTGCCTGCAGCCCCCAGAGACTCCCTTTCCTGAGAGATGGAAGGGCCGAAATCACCTCTGAGAAGTGAAGAGGTGGAATGATCACAGGCCGACACTTCCTGCCGGATACAGGGTGTCTTTGCTGGACGCAGTGATGCTGCAAGATGTAGTGACTGGGAATTAAATAACACACCAAGTCCCCAGTATTCTAGGCAGGTCCGTGATCTCAGGCCAGGTTCAGCACATCAGTGGAGCTCAGGGTTTGCACACCTGCTGACTGCCAGTGTTCCACCTCTGGGGACCACTGCCCTGGAACCAAGAACAGAGCAACAGGAGAGACAAGCCTCCTGCCAAGGCTAGCAGGGCTAGTCCCCAGCGGTTCTGACTCCAGTAGTTCCCTAATGTTCCTTAGAGTTATTTTTCTGCTTATCTACTTGTTTTCTGATCTAAATCCCAATTTAATAATAACTTTGCTTTCTGATGAACATTGTATCTGATGAACATTTTTAGGGTAACTTGTAGTCTTTTAAAAATATTCTTATTCAGAATAGGGTATTAAACTAATGTGATAAATCATTATTAATTATTTTGATAATTTCAGCTTTATAGAGGTTTAAGTAAGAGAGAAAAGGATAACTTGGAACAAAAACCAAATTTGGTGGTTAAGACTGTAATCTTGGCATACATTTTAGAACCAAGAAGCCTGGGCATGAGGCTTCATAGAAGGTAGTTGACTTTTGTCTCTGATTTTTGGCACAAAGCTCCTCAAACCCTCTGAACTCCCTAAGTGGTAAGTGCAATAGGGCCCCTTTTGTTCTAATGAAGTGACAGGCCCTAGCTACCTTCAGGATGAGGTTGGTTATCAAAGCACCAAGGCAGAGATAGATTCAAGATGGTGGACTAGAGGAAGACTGCCGTCCTAGCTGCTCCTTGGCTCACAATTCAAGGAGTAGGAGCACTGTTCTCAGTAAGGAGGTGAAAGAGGGATTTCAATAAAATTCAATATTGGACAGAGTATCTTAGAGACTCAGAAAGTTGGGTGCACTAAACAAAGAAGGAAGACTACACTGGAGCCCAGCTGGCTGCAGCACTGGCTCAGGACAGGGAGGGAGGACACAGAGGGACATGAAGGACAGAGTCAGCACAGAAACACCTGAGGTCAGAACAGCAGGCTGCACTTAGCAGAGCCAGAGGCTGCACTGTGCACTGGTGCTTGGAAAGCGCTCTCGGCTTCCCAACTGGCT